>CABHPH010158634.1:27274-74434 GCA_902168325.1 Peromyscus nudipes
GAGAGGAGAGGAGAGGAGAGGAGAGGAGAGGAGAGGAGAGGAGAGGAGAGGAGAGGAGTGGAACACGCAGAGGGAGGGAGACCAAACCCCCTTTTTGCTGCGTTGAAAGCTTCTGAATTTCAAGCAGAAAGTAGAAGGAGCCCCACACAGCAATATTCGTCTTTTCTTGGGCTGCGTGTGCAGAGCGTAGACAATGAAAATCTCCATCCCCCTCCCCCATGCTCTAGTCTACAAGATTTTTGTTTCTTTCCTTCTCAACGATGGAAGCCATGTAAAATCAAATATACAGAGATGCGCATTCATTTTTTAAAGCACAGACTAGCAAAGCAAACGAGCTGACCGCGGATTACCCAAACGCGCACCTGCTGTAAGTACTGTCTTTTCCTGGGTTTTTTGAGCTCTGCGTCGCGTCGCGCTGTGAACTGAGAGTGTTCCTTTTGTGAGCAGCCTCGCTGCCTGTGTCTGGATGTTTTTATTAATAGAGACTCCCCGGATTGTTTTTTCTGCACCTTGAGTAGCAGCATTTCGCTTAGGGTTTGGATAGTAAGCGGTGGCTTGGAGCCCCGGGCTGGGGGCAGGGGAGGCGCACAGATCAGGGCTTCCCGCGCACTGAACATCCTTAAGAGCTGCTGCCCTCTCAGCATCCTGGCTGCAAGGTTGGTTCCTGGCGCTCCAAGGAAATGGGTCAGGGAGATTTCAGAGCTCCAGGGCTATCTCAAGGAGCGATGGAATCAGGAGGGATCGTAGACCGGGGGAGGATGCGCTTCCACCTCCCGCAACACACCTAGCATGGAGCCCTCCGCAGCCCACTGCTAGGACCCCTTGTCTGGGGATACTTAGAGTGACTGCGACCAGCGCGCTGCTAGCACTGAGCCTTTGGTGCGTCTTTTATCTAAATCTCAAAGCTAGGGTCTTCTATAGACCATGCATGGCTAAGGGAGGGTGCCAGAGAGAGTGTGT
Organism: Peromyscus nudipes; assembly: GCA_902168325.1. Classification (NCBI taxonomy): domain Eukaryota; kingdom Metazoa; phylum Chordata; class Mammalia; order Rodentia; family Cricetidae; genus Peromyscus; species Peromyscus nudipes. The sequence goes on from CABHPH010158634.1 coordinate 28,235, forward strand.
GTGTGTGTCTGACAGTGCCCAGACAATATAAATTGCCATTCAGGGAAGACATTTTCTAGCCTCTTGAAAATGTGCAAGAATTCTGCGGCCCACGCTTTCTTTGTGTGGCAGGCAGCGCCAAGCTCTTTGTGCTTCGCAAGTAGAAAATGGCGAGTCCTATTGTGTTTAGGCCATTTTCTTCCGGTATAAGGATTTCTCAAGTTTTCAATACTTTGAGGGGTAGAAGCAAGGAGCAGCCCTCCCATACCCGAAGAAGCGCTAAGGCTAAGGCTGGGCCCCTTGGCCTGGTGGGTATGGACCTTGCTTTGAAACCAAGAGTCTGTTTTCTTGCTTTTCAGATACTTATATTGGAACAATTTGTGCTGGTCTTTGCCCTCTATAGGGCCATAGGAGTTCTTGGGGTTTTGGATCCTAAGTGTCGTGTTATACACACATATGAAAATAACACCCCTGTCCCGATAAACTTGAAGGAGAAAAGGGCAGAAGGGGGGGAACCCAACTATTTGGGTGCGGGGTGGTGGTGGTGGTGGTGGTGGTGGTGGTGGTGGTGGTGGTGGTGATGGTGGTGGTGGGATGGTGGTGGTGGTGGTGATGGTGGTGGTGGTGAGTATGATTTTATTTTTCCTTTCTCTTTTCATACCCTGGAGGAACCCCAGGACAAAGTTATTGTTACTCTACTCTGTCAGTCTTTAGATTGTTTGAAAACGTAAGACAGAATGCTATTTGCTATTGGGACAGAGAAGCTACTTAGCCACTACATCATCGTGCCTTTCTTACTACCTTAGAAAGTATGGGTTTACAGGAGGAATTCTTTTTAATTGGCTCATCGCAGATGTGCGATAGCTATCTACACTGTCCACCGCTGTATGAACATAAAATAAAGACAGTGAGATGTCCCAAACGAGTATTCTCTCTCTCCCTCCCTCCCTTTGTGTATTATTTTTATAAAAATTTCTTGCTCTAGTTTAAACCATATTCAAAAGCAGACAAAGTTCACTCTACAAAACTAAAGAATATCCGTGTTATTTTTCTTAACCAAAGAGGAAGAGGGGGAAAGAGGAGGGCAGATCTACAAATTTTATATCCTACTTATTACATATCTTTGGGTCCATACATAGAGCAATCATTTGTCAGTTCAGGAAAAATGAAATGTACCCCCCCTCCCCGAAACACACACATGCACTTTTTTTGGTACTCTTTTTTGGTGACAGACACAGGGGGGGAAAATGAAATGACTGGACTGAAGAGGGGGATGTAAGGCCTGTATACCCCTTTCCTCCTTTTACACAATCTCCAACCCTTAGGAAGTCAAATTACTGCAGAAACAACCTGGACTTTAAAAGCTTTTCCCCAAAGCTCCCCGAGCTTGTTCTTTAACGTGAATCAAAACCATGGACAGCGAACTAATTATTTAGCAAACAGAATCCAGCAAAATTGTTTGAGTGTGGAAGGGAAGTTTACCTTCATAGTATGTGTTGGAGGAAAAACAATTCTTACTATATTTTATAACAATTTGGATTAAATTTTGAATTTAAACTAAAATTAGATTTTAAATTTAAGTCACAATGTATACACATCCTACCAAATTTTAAAGAAATTATAATTTATATGTCCATTTTTTTTGCCCTTTCTCACAGGTATAACTTCTCTACTCAACTAAAGGTCATTCTATCTTCTGCTACTCGTAAATAGCAATTTTAAACGCACAAATTTTGTTATGTGCTGCTCCTTATATGATTCAAAGCGAGTAGAGAAGGAGAAAATTTACTATTTTGCCTGGGATTAGCTGGACAACATTGTAACAAATTAATAGATTTTTATCAGTGACTGGGGCTCTAAATGAACAGAATTGGAAAAATTAAATGCCACTTTGATCGACAGGAATAGTATGAATGAAGATATGATGCTGCTACCCCATTTCCTCCTGGATAGGCACGGTAGCACATCACTAACAGTACAATAGTTAGACAAACATTTATTTTTTCTCAAGAAAGTAACAGACTTTCTCATACATATTGATCCAGTTTAGAGCACAGGATTGGCTCTCTTTGGCTCTGTGTCAAATATCCATGTTGTTTTGTCCATGGGTTTCCTTACCTTAACCTTTACAGAAATGAGCTCCATCAAAATTATTTTGCTTTGTATTATATAATGCACTGAAAACTGCTCATTTAAATTTCCACCTTCAACCCTGCGACATCTGACTTATTTTGTAAGAGGTCTTCTTTGTGACCGGTAAAGGCCTAGAAGTTCATATAAATCACAAATAATACACAAACTAGAAAAATAAAACAATTTGTATTTAAATTTAAAATTAAATTAATTGCAAGAAAATGAATTATTGATCTTTAGCCATCACACTTGAGCAAAGAATGAAAGTGCAATTCTTTGAAATGTCGTTTCTTAGAGTAGATGATAGAGATATTTTAGACACCCGTATTTAAAAACAAACAAACAAACAAAGCAACATCTTCAAAACATTTGAGGAGAATACTCAATGTCATTTGATGGTATCCTGATCCTTTCCATGATGGGATTTTGTGGTTCTTGTAATGGTGGCCTAGGGCTCCCTGAAAGCAGAGATAGTTTGGAAGGGAGTCATTGTTTAGGAAGGCACTCCATCGGGGCTGCATTCACAAGATTAAGGATAATTTTAGACCTTGGCCTGGGGAAAGGACGATCGTGGGATTGAGACGGTGCAGATAAGCCTTGGCCATAGAATTAAGAGGTGGTCCCTCATCTGAAGTATGGCTGTGTGCAGCCGGAGGGAGGTGCTCATTGTTCATGCCCAAGCCCTGGGGTGCCAGATGCTAGCTAGGTGAGGAAGGAGAGAGTAGTTCACTGTCTACATTTTAGTGAAAGGAAACTAAGTGTGTTGACTTGGATTTGCCTTGAGCCAGCCTGGACCTTGACAGGAGTCTGGGGAGTGCTATGGGGAGGAGGGGGGAGAGAGAGAGACTGAGCAGCTACATTTTAGGGAGTTGTCTTGGGGCCAGTGTGTTGGAGCCCAGGAGAATGTAGGCAAGGGCAAGGCGGTTGCCCTTTGCATTGCCCAGGCGCGGCTCCTGGGGGCTGCGCGCCTTCTGCGGCTCTTTGGTTTCAAGGACACTGCGAGCTGCTCAGGACTTTGGGAGCCAACATCTGTCTGACTGGTGACGTCAGCAGCCCGTGTAATCCTCTTGTGCTGAAGGCAGATGCCTTATTTGTTTGGCTGGAGCGAGCCATTAATCCCTAATTCTGGATCAGCAAGCGAGGGGGAAAGACCGGACCGCTACGATCCACCCCCTCCCTACCCCCACCGCCCACCCTAAAGCACCTTATACCGTGGAAGCCGATCAGCCTCCTCTTTCCTCCTAGAACACGTCGAGCAGCGCCTGAAAACGCTTTGGTCCTCTGAAGGTTTGAGCAGAGCTAGCAGCTCTTTCTCCTTCGGATTTCTAGGGCTATGTGTATATGCAATTCTTTATTTCATCGATCGTTTCGATTTTCTTGTGGGGACTCTTCAGTCTTGCAGTTTGCAGGATCTTAAACCAAGAAGGGGTGGAGATTGGAGAATGCGGTTCTGGCGTGTGGTCTGAGGGAGGGGTTAGACTGGTAAGGGCGCGCGGGATGCGCGAATCGCTGGGACTGCACAGAGGACAATCTGAGGACTCGCTTTCACGACTCCATCTACGGAAACCACTTCTTTGGTCCTGACTGCATCCTCTCGGCTTCCGAAGCCGGGGCTGAGTTCGCAGCTCCCTTGTCGCCCGGCCCATTGAGGAGAGCCCCCCGGCTCAACTCACTAGGTCCGGTCAGCGGGGTCACCTCGGCTCCCTTGAGTTCTTCCTCCCGCCTCCTGTCCCTCCTCTCCAGCTTCCCCCTCCTCCCTCCGTCTCCTGCTCTAATTCTGCGCTTTGATTCTCTTTTTCAGGGGAGCGTTCTGGGGTCTCTGCACAAAACCTGCTTTTGAGCTCTTCGGCTTCCTCCGAGAGAGCTGGAGCACGTCCTTCCCCCCTGGCCCACCCAGCCGCAAGGGATGCTGTGAAAAGAGCCGCTGCCCACCGCCTCCGGCCGGCCCCGCTGTCCAGGGGGCTCCGCCCATAGAGGTCAACTCCCCTCACTCTTCCTCTTTCCAGTTCGCCCTCCCTCCGCCGAGCCCCTGACTCGGGTCTCCTCCCGACTTTTGCCGCAGAGAGTGCATATCTGCTGCGCTGCCCTTAACCTGCGCCGGGAGCAGACTCAGACCAGATCTCTGTTCTCCAGAGCCGGAGGAAGCCCGAGCAAGCAGCCTTTTCTCCCTGCAGTAAAACCATAGCCAGACCAGATGCGCCCCAGCTCTCCCGGGACTCGGCAGGTGCTGTTGAGTTAATTTTTCCGCCATACAAAGAAGGATTACCCAGCCCGCCCTAGGATTCTGATCTTTCCCCCAAATTTCCCAACCAAAATTGGGGTATCAGAGGCATATCCGTGTGTTTGTTGGACATACAAACATGCATGTTTATGTTCGCTTTTATCTGCTAGATTTCTTCTCCGATGGCAGGAGATGATTGACAAAGGTTTCTTCAGCAGAACACGCGTGGCGTGGTCCTTAAAGACTTGCCTTTCCTTACAGATGTCTTAGGAAGGGATTCAGGGCAAACCAACTCAGTTAATTGCCTTCAGTAAAATAACACGATTACGAAATTAGATCTGTACCAGAGGGGTAATTAACTTCGATCCGTGCCATCATTTGAAAACTAGATTTATAGACGTACGTATGGATTTTAGGTGCGCTGTAAATGGCATGCAGATGTATGCATCAGTATATGCAGGCTCGTGCCCCATCTACTCTTCCACCACGCAGACTAATTAACGGCACCTCTAGCAGATGTGGCAGGCGGAGAGCTGAGATGGAGCACTGCTCTGAGTTACGACCCTGGGGGTAGGGACTCCAAGCCGGAACTCCAGGGGAGGCTGAAGGGCGGAGAGGAAAGTGTGATAGTTGCAGTGAGTCAGTTGCTTCTGGATCAAGATCAGAGACTCTGCCCTCCGTGTTCACAGCGGACCTTGATTTAATGTCATACAATTAAGGCACGCGGTGAATGCCAAGAGCGGAGCCTACGACTGCACTTGAAGGACATCAGAGAGACTCAGGGTCAGAAAGGGTGGGGAGAAACAATTGCAGGCGTCACGAAGGGAGCTAGAATGAACCCATCCTGTGCGGCATAAGGACTCCTCGCATTGATTCAGAATCTTCAGAATGCGAGAGTCATATGTTTTTCAGCGAGAGTCCGGGAACCCCGCATGCATATCCCCAAGGGGAATATTAGAGGTTTCATTGACAGCTGTCAGGAGAGCAGTAGCTCCCATTGGTGCAAATGGTCTAGAGAGTCCGCATTCGGAAAGCGCTGGCCTTTTCAAAACAGAATGAGGTTGTTCTCAATCTTGGGCTGAATTGGGAAAACAAAATAGGAGAGGGAGTATAGCATTAAATAGCGCCCAGACCACATTGCACAAGAAACCTCAAATGACTCAGTCATCTGTGGTAATAGGAACATCCGGTCCCCCATAGCCCTTGACTTCTCCCATTCTCTACACAGCCTCATGGCGGCCTTGTCTAGCTTTAAAAGACCAAGGCAAAGTCGCAATACCCAAATCAGTCAAAGTTGTCGAATAACGGGAAAGACCAAGCCAGAAACTCTGAGACTTGGTAAATTGATCTAGTTGGAAGACCATGAGGTAGACTTAGATAAGGTAGGTCCACTCCACAACCTTGGAGCCTAAGAAAACCAAGGCTGAGAATGAGCCTTGACACAAGTCTTTGTTCTGATGTGGCCCGCCTGGCCTGGGAACAAAGGCGAGGCTGGGCGAGGATGAACCAAAGTGGCCGCGCCCTCCGTGCCTCGCGCTGTCCGTGGTGCTGACCGGACCCTCTTCCTCCTCCTTCTCCTCCTCTTCCTCTTCTTCCTCCTCCATCCATAAGCCCGCAAGTAAGGCAATAAAATCGCTTCTTCCCTACTATAAAACATCCAGGATATTAAGTAATTTACAAATAAAAATTTGAAATGGGAAGACTGTAGACAGCTAAACAGTATTTTACTGAAACCGTCCACTCGATTATAACAATCAGTTGGTTTGGGTTGAAACCAGAATCGAGTAGTGGACAAAACCTGAAAGAAAGACATGAAATAGAAGAAAATTTTGTTTTGTTTTGTTTTTCTTAAACCACAACCCTGAAAACAGAGACACAAGGTTCTCAGTTGAGGATCTTAGCGCAGATGTGGTCACCAAAGGTACCTCTCAAAGGACCCCAGAGTGTGCCTCAAGATATTAAAGAGGATAACACTGGAGTGATTAGGTGACCAGGGCAGGCAGGAGTAAAGCAGCTGAAACCACGGTCCAGGCTCTCAGCAGGGATCTGAATAGGGCAGTCTTCCTAAGTGAGTTCTGAGGCCAAGACCCACAGAAAATCGGGCTCTCTGGTGCTCAGGAGCTGGTACTGAGCACCACCTCTCAAGGAGGCACTGCAGGCCCAGAGGCCTGAATCCCGCATTGCGGGGGGAAAATCAGACTGCAGAACTCTCCTCCTCATAGCTACTCTGGACCAGACCTCCAGAGGTAGGGCAGATTACCAAATTCCATATAATTAAGATTTGCCTTAGGACTTGTGGGTCAGATGTGTCTAAATTAATGCATCCAATGTATATTTAAAATGCTCAACCTATTTCAACATTTTACCTTAAACATCAAGAATATGTACATAAGCAATAAAATATTAAGTTCTATAGTTAATCATATTTGCAATGGAAAGAGAAATAGGCAATAAATTGATTTGCATCCAGCCTAGGCCCAAAAAAGAAAATGTTCCATGTTTGAGTATCTTTATAGGTTCACATCATAAATGCTGTCAAACATCGGTCATAGATAAACTGAACCAGGTTGTACAAGAGAGACAGTGGCAGCAATTTTTGTGCAGGCATAGAAACGGGCTATATATGGACAATGGCCTAAAAGATATGTTTTTATAACATTTATTCTCTTAAACCCAAATAACGGAAATGTATCCACTGACTTAGGAAATAAAAGAGGTCAGAAACAATATCCTTGGTGGTCTAATTCCTCCTCACTCCATCCTGAAAGGTGGATTTTTATTTGTCTTCTGATTTTAAAACTCTGTAAATTACCTCTTTCATATGCACAAATTTCAGTTTTGTATTTGATTTCACACAATACAGGGGGACGGAATTTGCAAACTGTGTTGGGAAAAGAGCTATCTCAAATACAAAGAGGGTGGCTTTAAGATGTTCTTCTTGTGTCAATGAAAAACAGTCACCAGAAATGGAAATGGGTCTGAAGCATTGCAGGCTGTCACAGAGGTTCCTATATCCTTCCAGTTTTCATCCAGTTGTATTGATGAACTCTATCCACAGTCCCTTGAGTATTTCACAAAGTAAAAAGGGTTGAAGGCTTCAAAACAGTCCTGTTTGCATTGTTGCAATTCATATTACATAATAAGAACACACTAATACTCCCCAACCTAATCCTATTTGCTTACAATCGTCCTAAATGCTGGTTTCAGAAAGTTTAGTCAGTTAAAAAATATATTTTCTAAATAGAAACAAAATGTGTCACATGAGAGAATTACAAAAGCACGGGAACAAATACATGATTAAGTCATCTGGTTACCAAGATTACATCCAGCGTGGTTTCTGATTCATAGTGTTTCTATACTTTTAAAACTATTTATTTTCAATTTCTTTAAAAACAAAATAAGCATCCAGCCTAATGTCCATTACAAAATTTTCCTGCTATGAAATTCTGTGCTCAGCAGTTTTCCAGCAAAACAACCCAGGTGGACAATTAGAGAGCTTTAGTACAGAGGACCATGGGAGTCCTTCAGCAATCACAACTTTCATCTAGTGGTCTGAAATTAGAGCTTCTCGGAATAATTTAGGAACAGCTTGACCCGTTGAGATGCTCAGGGACAACCCCCTTGGGAAATAGCTTCTTTCCTTCCAGGGAACAAGATGCTAGCGCAAGGAACAGAGTTATCTGATATCAACAATGCCAGAGCGCCCTCTGCTGGTCCCCAAGAAACAGCGCACTGGTTACAGAAGCCAGATGGTAGGAGTTTCAGTAAGCCCTGGAAACATTAAGCTCTTAGGATCATTTAATCTGTGGAATTTAAAGGCTCCCATCATATTCTCCGCCTGAAAGGCCACCCGATTTTTATTTTGAGAGCTCCTGGGATGGTTATCTTATAGAGGTAGCGAGGAGTCATTGTTTGCAGTTGACTGAGATTCTGTTGGTTGTTTTCTATGTCCTTTCTTTTTGCAGTTTCATAGCAAAATATGAAATTGTAAATCTCAGGAAAAAAGTCATTCTCATAGGCAGCTGAATATCAAATAATTTTCATTTATTTTACCCATAACTAAAATTTAATAAGAGGAAATATTTTAATTAGAATAAAGATACCAGGAACAGGGTGTTTATTTTAAAGGGTGTTAAAACAAAAAAAAAGCCTTACATAAAGAATGATTGTGTTGATTTGTGTTAATTTTACTCTAATTTTCAAAGACTACACTTTTGAGTAAGAAAGTGAGTTATGTTTGAGGAAGAAGCTGAAAGTTTTGAGTCATATCAATTAATATATCCAAAAATTTACCTCTGAAATCTTCCTACTGAGTTAATATCAGTACTCAGGTGGTAAAGATCCCAGAAAGTAGACTACTGTGAGTAAAATCATCAGGAATGCAGAAATGGAAGCAGCATGTATAAAACTCTAAATGTTATTTGTATTTTTCTGTATGGAACAATATATTATAAGATGAAATGGAGGCTTCTTAAAAAATTAAAACCCATTTTTGATTTCACATCTTATGGGGCTTATATTGAGAAAATAATGTATAACTGTATTATTCCATCACTGTGAATTAGAAATTCCAGCCTATTATGCAACAGACACATCCTCGCTGCGAGAGCTGCTACTCACCACATCGTGCTGGTATAATAAAATGCGTCTAATTATGTGGTTGTTAAATACATCTTCTAAAATAAAGTTCAGTTTATTTTATGATGTCAGAATGAAATAGCTGTTTAATATCTCTTATTTTAATACTAGATTTTAAATGAAAGCTCATAAGAATATCAAGCTAAAATTAAAAAAAAAACTATTTGATGTTACAATTTGTTTTGGGGGGAACAACTCTTGATTAAATGTTAAACCAACTTAAATATTTAACCAAGTATGTCAAATTCCATATAGCATAAGTACGTCTGTCTTCTGAAAGCTCGTTCTCTGAAGCAAGAATTACCAATTCATAGGAGAGTAAATCAAGAAAAAAAGGAGTTATAATTTCTATAATTTAATTCTAAGCATTCCTTTGGAAATGTGAAATATTTTATTTTACATAATTTAAATTTTTTCTAAATAGATTCATATTTTACCCAGGAAACAATAAACATATCATAACTTTTCTATATTCTTAATAGCTATTAGATTTAAAAGCAACTTCTAATAAAAGAAAATGTGTAATACACATAAAAATATTTTTCCCCTTTTAAAAATCATTTACTAGAAAGAAGGAAATAAAGAAAGAAAATAGAAACCACTAAAATTGCTTCTAAGTAATTTTGTGTGTGATAGATTTTCCTCAAATCGATAGCACACACCAGTATTCACCATTCAAATGTGTATGGATGGGTTTTTTAATTTCTCTTTTATATTTGTATATCCATTATGTTTGGATTGTGTCCAAAACATCCTTACTTTCCTTTGGAGATTTGGAACCCATGGAAACATGCACTTCCACAGAAACAGTATTCTTCCAAATAGTGTATTTGTGGGAAACATAAATATGACACAAACAACAAACTACTAATGCTTCTATTTATTGATTTAATTGCAATAGTTATGCGATCTTATAGCTGAAATTAACATAGACTTTAATACTTGTGGGACACACACACATCCCTGTTTGTGGGCTTCAGATAAGAAAGCAAATTTAATTAGTACCCACTGTATCTTTTAGCCAATATCCAACTTTGCTGTTGCTGCTATTTCTATCAGTTGCTGTTAAGTAACAATTCTGATGCAGGATAGGAATCAAAAACACAATGCTTAAAGAAAAAATAACATGGGGACATAAAGCTGAAATTTATTAATGTAAAATATCAAGTCCATGATTCTAAGTAAACTGCAGAGAAAATATTCACATTGAAGAATAATATTAGAAGTCGAAAAGCCCACACATGGCAAGTACACAGTAGTACAAAGGCAAAACAAGGTACAATGAGAATCTGTACGGCTGCTTTAAAACATCAGTAGAAAACACTATGTAGATGCAAGAAAACCTCAGGACGACTAGATTGCACACAAAGTGTATTTATTTATTGAACATACTGTAATTTTAATCTTCTTTAAAGGAAGTTGGGGAATATATTTGGGGAGTCAAGTTAGCAAATTATTTATTATTCAACTCCTACAAATTTGAAAGGCAAATTTATGTCTTTATTTCCAGGTTATTAGACAACCCCAATTTAGTTCTAAAGAGATTACTCTAAATGTAACTCTGTACATAGTATGAATTTTAGAATTGGTTGAACGATAGCATGTTGAATAAAATATTTTCTTTCCACCAACGACTTTACATTTTAAAATCAGATACAAATTAAAAATGAAATTTAGTTTGGTAAATTGTTCCTTACAGCTGTCCGTGTTCTGAGTCACAATGTATTTAGAAATACAATTCATTTAAAGTCAGTCCCAACGCTTGCTTCCTGGAAGCTCAGGATGCCGTGTTAGTGTGAGGACTGATAGAGTGACACGCATGAAGACTCTACCGCAAGGTCAACTGAAAGGAAGTTTATGCTGCCAGGAAAGCGCAAAGTAGAGAAAGGAATCCTCTTAGAGAAGCTACACAGTGTCTTCTTTTGTTGAGTCAGAACTTCATGCCTGGACATCCTGGGTCTGTCGTGATTCTCACTTGTTCTCAGAGCCAAGTTACATCTGCTGTGTTAATTACCCTGATAGTATCAGGTAGGGGTGAAGTGCAGAAACTCCAAGAACACGTTCTTCAAACATATGACTCTTACAAGGTAATATATTTAGATGACATGAATTTCTATTCTGCAAAAGGGTTATTGGTTTGTTTATCTATTCATTGATTCTAAAGACTGAATGTAGGACCTTTTTGTACATGCCAAGCAAGTGTTCTGCCACTGAGCTATATATCACCAGACCCACAAAAAGGTTATTTTTTTACTAGATTTTCCATTCAGGAAACACAAGTATTTATAAATGTCTGCTAAGCCTCAGGAAGTTGTTCAGGGTGGATAAGGGAAGGAAGATGGTGGTGTGTACGTATAGAACTATCTATGCTGTAGATGAAGGTTAACATTTAAGCCGTGGTTGTACAAAAAGAGAGAATTCATCTTTAGATGCACTTTGAATCTATCCTTCTGCAGTTATCTTCTCAGATAGCCTATGTGATAAAACTGAATGAGACAAGAGGGCTGTTAATAAAGAGTCATTAAAAATGTCTCGTAAAATGATAGGCCATTCATCTGCTCCCGCTGTTGTTACTGCAATACCGTTGCGCAGTAATTAACATTTTCTGAATCTACAAATGCACTTTCTCACATGAATGTAATTGTTCTACACTAGCCTGCTTCTGCATCCTATCTCAGCTGCTAACCATACCTAGTAAATACGTAAGTGATTATAACAATAGCATTGAACATATCTATCAGTCCTGGACACAAAGACCAATGGTAAACCGCAGAAGTTGAACCCAGTTTTATTTTAATGTCTCCATCTTGTCAGCGTTGACACTTACCTAAGGTTTCTAAAAATAAAACACAGGTCTGTTCATTCCTTCATGGGATGTTTACTTGCTTGTGGCAGGTCCCACTCCAGATGTGGAGCCTTCTGTAATAAACAGAACTGATATGATTTCTCTTGTGGTGGAGCTGATAGACTTTCTTAACATTCTGTCTTCCACTCCCTTGAAGAAGCCGATGATTCTTTGATTTAAATCCTTTTCTTTAAGTGCCCCAGATTAGCCATTGGAAGGAATATTTTCATGGTAAGGAAAGACCATGCTTTGGGGAAAGAACAAAACCAGGGCACCTACATTTTCTTTTGATCCCTCTTTTCTTTCTTTGTGTCTTCAGTAACACTGCATGCTTTCACTATTCCTTTCCAGGCTGAAAACGGCTGAGGAATATAGGATTCAGCATGCTCTGATGTTTACTGTGAAATATTAACTTCTGTCTCAACTGTGGTTTACAGCCATGCTTCACTTCCTTCTTTTATACTCATTCACTGTACATATTTGCTTTCCTTTTTAGGTAGATTTTTCTTCATGGTAATGTTCCCACTCAAGTGTCAATCCAAACTCAGTTCTTTGCTCTTATTTCAAGTCATTTTATTTTTATTTATTTTTTGGTGTGAATGTGTAGTACATGCATGTGTGTACAGGTATGTATACCTGTGCATGTATGTGTGGACGCCATTAGTCCATGTCAGATGCTTTCCTGTATTGTTCTCCATCTCACTTTTTCAGACAAGATCACTCACTGAACCATAGCTCGCTGATTGTGTGGAATGGCTAGCCATTGAGCATAGGGATTTCCTGTCTCTGCCTCCCAGTGCTGACATTATAAATGCATAGACCCACATTCAACTTTTTATGTGTGTTCTGGAGAGCTAAACTCAGGTCTTTACAAAGCAAACACTTTACCCACTAGTCCCCCTGGCCTCCATCTGAGTTTTATTTTAATGAGCCATTTCATCAATTGTCAAATTACCTTTATTTTTACATCATATTTTTCACCTTTTAATAATAATAATAAAACAAAAACAAAAAAACAGTGGTTAAATGCCAAAAAGTAGATGATAAGACCTTTACCATGTGCATGTTGTTAGACCTAAGTACTTCTACACTGGTCAAGGAGGGTACTAACTTTTCTTTCCTTTCCTTTCATACAAAACTACATTCTATTTTTGACAGGACACATAAATGTAACTAAATTACACCAACTAAAACATCAATTGCTTTTATTGTATTGACTAGGAATGTGTTAAGAAATCTAATGTAGTTACTAAATTGTCCATAACTAGATCAACATTTCCATGACTTCATTATTTCAATGTTCAAAATAAACATCAACTAATCACACAGAAGCCTATCCCAAAATAGTCTTCCAGATGTCATTTTTAACCTGTTTAAATAGTATCATTACCCAGGAAGTTTTTAGAAGCTCCACTAAGCATGATCATTCATTTCTCTCCTATTATTTTTTAAGTGTTAGTCACCATCTTAGCAAAGTCCTGTGAAAATGGCCAGAGATCACTGTCAGATTTTTCAAGGCAATGGCAGGTGCCATGTGTATTAATGAGATAAAACATGTTTCCCATAAGTCCTCATTGTTATTAAACTCATCAATTATCATGAGGATAAGAACTTCTTCAGCTTCAAGACACTTGTGATATAACATAGTGCTCTTTGTAAATAATGTGTTGACTCTGGAATCAGGGCTTCTGTATTTTAAACTGAACCATTACTTTGATCAGCTGAATAATTTTTGGCTGGATTTTAGTTCTGTGTGAACTTGATTACCCACTCTGTAGAATGTACAGTAAAAATTAGAGCCAGTTTGAAATTTGGATTTTGAGGTCCATTCTTGGCAACTCAGTTTAGCAGTTCTGGGACCATTTAAAATAAGCACAACTGATTCTGAAGCTCTACATCTTGAGAAATTTCAGGTCAGTATCTAAGCACCCTTTTTGGCTTTCTAAACTTACAGAAATAATGAATAATTCTAGGATAATCAATCTTATTACTCAATAAACACACCCTGAAAGAATGTATATTTTGAGCAAGTCTTAGTCTTAACATGAAGAGTGCATCAATCTGAGTTTTCTGAAGCAAATGGCAATTTGGGGGTTAAAAGTGCTTTAGAAAAAAATGTCTGTGAAAGAGAAAATAGTGAAGGAATGAGAAAGCTGGGGGAGCACTCAAAGTGCAATAATTCCAAGCTCTAATAAAAAAGAGGCAAGGAGAGAGACATGCAAGGTTCTTAGACAAACATACAGTCCAGAACACTTATGGTAAGGTCATTAAGAAGTGTTTGAGCCAAAGTTAGCTGTCAAGGAAGACTAAAGTATTTAGAGAGAATTGTATTTTATTACCCCTACCATAGCTGACCACAGATTTGGGGAATGCGTGTGGGAATAGTGGTCTCTGAATGAACACAAAGACAGATTTTAGAATGTAAGTGTGGAATAGTTAATTGGATTCCCTGAAGGTGGAGGTCCATATGCAATGTCCAGCATACAGGATACCACATGGAGGAAAGCCATTCCTGATATCTGGGTCAGTTGCTGAACAATTTTGCCAATATGCATCAATCATCACAAAACTAGATTTTACATGAATGGGGTCACCAATCAATGAAACAGATAGGAAACTCAAGAAATATAGAATGACTTGCTTTTCTCTCCAAATGAGTTCGGGATCTCCTATAATTAGAAACTAAGAAAGCAAATGCTTTGACCCAGAAGACATAGACATTACCTCCCTTCTGACTGTATTCGTTAAAATTAGTTACATGGGACTGGCATAAATCAGAATCCCACGTTGATCTGGAAGTTGACAGATGCTGATGAAGAGTGATTTTTACCAAAAGGAGACTTCTTGCAAGCGTCTTCACTGTATTATATCGAGGCTGACTATCTCACCTCAGAGGGTGATGGGATTTAAGATTCTTATGTGACTGAAATAGAACCTGATTTCACATGCTTTTTGCATATTTTGAAGACAGTGAACTGTGGCAGACAGGGCTTAAACAAAGGATCATGAAATCCTTTTCCGATAAAAATAGGCTTCCTCTGAATTTCTGTGTGATTTTAAAACTCAAGTGACCTTTCTGAGTCCTTGTTTTCTCATTTGAAAACTAGAAGAACAGAATTAGATATCCAAGGTATATTCTAGAAAGGAATGAATTCTAGTACCAGTCACATTAATAACAACAGGACTAGAATAGGATGTGGTACATGCAGTAAACTGTGGAAGGAAGCTCATTTCTACTTCTGATGAAGAAACATGAGACTGCAGTTTCAAAACCGGATTCTAGGATTTATTGTTTCTCTCAAGATGCTCCTAGTTATTTTGACAGTCGCGGTATTCTTGAGATATCTCGGGGAGCATGCCCAGCACACATATGCCATAGATTCATCCTTTATATATTTGATTCTGAGACATATTCTCCCCCAACTCCTTACTCCTTACAGGGTTCTAACAGGATAAAAAACACAGCATCAAAGACTCACAAATTCCCTCTTGGATGCTACCCATGCACACCCACATTCCAGTTCTCTGGAATCACTCCCCAAATAAGCTACATGCCTATCAGAACCCTTATCTTAGTCAGTGCTTCTCGCAGGAAACCTAGGCTAAGACGTCAGAAAAATGTCTGTTAAATAAGAGAATATAGTATCTAAGAGGGAAGGGACTTATAATGAATGGTTCAATCTTTATCCACTGTATGACTTCACTGCAGAATCATTTTCTATGCCTCAAAAGTTTTAAAGGACCAGGCACAGTGATACACATCTATAATACTGGAATTTGGGACCCAGAGGCAGGAGGATTATTCCAAATTCAAGACAAGCCTAGCCTACCTAGTAAATTCCATCTCACCATCCCAAAAGCTGTGTAGTCAGATTAATTCAAAACAAAATTCGGAAAGAGCTCTTGCCAAGGATATCACTCCTGCATTATCATTCATCTAAGTCCAAGTAAGGAGCTGATTTTATGCAAATATGAAAAAATCTAACACAACCAGTGGTGGCCAACTATAAGGACTCTCAGAAACAGCAAAGGTGTAATTCTCTCTCCAAATCTGTGATTGTGGTGAAAGAAATGGAAAAATCCCTGAAGGGTGTCTAGATTCTCACAGTTCTTCAATATTCTTCATCACTAATTTGATAACCCCTGACATGCAAACATGAGGAAAAGAATAAACAATAGAGATCTCTATAATTAGTAAATAAATAAATGCATGCTAGACATATAGTGCATGTATTTATTAGACAGAGAAGTGAATAATACCCCCAAAGTAGAGCACATACTTCATGGTGCTCTCCGAACAAGCCAGGCTACCACCAGACACAGAAGCTATGCCTGTGCTGCCTCTCCAACATAACTGAGTGCACGCTGCTGTTAGGCAAATACTGCAGCCGAGAGTGACAGTGAGGACATCCAAGCTGCAGTCGGAAATCACAGAAAAACTGAAGTGCGTTTAGATGGGAGACAAAAAGGCTTATCACCCACAAAAGCCTGAGAAGGGAAAGGAAATATAACACTAACTCCAAATGCATTAGCCTTCATTTAAATTGACACACAGGAAATTTAAGAAATAATTTTGCTCTAGCTGTGGAAACATTCTTAACAATGTATTTATTTAATTCAATAAGAATGTATTCTTAATAAATCAGATGATAATCGGCAGATTTAAGATGAAGTGGATCTTGTTGGAATGGTATATATTTCTTTAGCACTTGATATAAAATTAATTACAAAACAGTGCGTGTATATACATGACAAATTTTTACAATGTCCGTCTAGAGTCAAGACAAGGTTGTCTTAGCCTCTGTTCTAAGAGGTTAACACACAGTTATTTCCTATGGAAACTGGGCATTTTGTTTAAAATTCTTAGCAATTGCTCAGAATGAATGCAACATGTAAGAGCCGAACTGAAGGCTATGAGGGTTCTCGAGAATGATGTTGGAGCTATTCAAGGATTACTGCTCCTCTCACATGCAACAGCAGGAAAACAGTAATCCACACCCCAAAATATTGCAATCTTTTAATTATCTTTTCTGTTATTCATTTTCCTATGAAGAAACGGGAATTCTATAGAATGTGATTCCTGTCATTTACATGTTTAACTCAGTGATAGATGGAACAAACTCCTATGTCACTGATATTTATTTTTGCATGTATCTACTCACATTGGTGCTTGTGCGACACTTCACTTTGGTACAGCCCAGGCTATATACACAATATAAATATATATAATATATGAGTGATATTAACCCCCAATAGAAAACAGTTCATTCCAATAACGGAAATGTTTCTCAAACCAATTAATTCCTCTAACAATTATATTATAAAACTTCTATAAGGCAGTAAAATTCATTCACAGTTTTCAAACCTTCTGTTTTTAATATTCAGCCTTCAGCAGTTTGTCCATCAAATGGAGACTAAAGATTTATAATTCTACGTTTTCAGGTGTCCTCAGTGCTGATGCACATACAGTTCGTATGAATCTCTTATAACCACAAGTACGTTAAACTGCAGTTTCTTTGCCGTGAATAGTTGCCAGCATTTTCGCACAAGACGCTTCCAAGCCTCGTGCTGTGATGTAGCATTCTCCCCATGGACAAATGGAAAATGGCGGCTCAATGAAGTGACGAAAGGGCCAAGGACAGCAGGAAACAGAGTCCAGCTGGAACTCTCATCTCCTCGTCTTTCCTCTTCTGCACCTGCTAAGGTGGAGTCTCTTGCTAGTATGTGGACGAATGACACAGGAACCTTCACTTGCTAAGATACCAACCAAGTTGCCTGTTTATAATGAATTGTCCCTACACAGTGACATTTGTATTCGTAAAGGAAAGGTCTCACCCTTAATTCTGAACAGGTGCCGATTGCTGTGTTTGATATGAAAAGTAACCTCTCTCCATTAGAATTTCTCAAAAATATAATTGACTCTCCTTGGAGTATAATTATGTTTTAGAAGCCTCTCTGACTATGTATCTCAAAGGAATATTAATGAATAGCATAAGAATGCCTTTCAGCCATAGGCACAGAGTTCCTTTGCTCATTTAAGGATCAGTTTGAAGATTCAAGAAATTGAAATGAAATGAAAAGGAAACTAAAATACCCAGGAAGGCAACTCTGGGGCTCCTGGTTTAATTTCCTTGTAGAGTCATCAGGCAGGAGCAGAAACACCTCAGCCTCTGTCTTCCAATAGCCGTGTCCTGGGTCATGTGACTGACAGGTTAGCAATCAGTCTTCCTCACACGGAGCACACAGTGTGAGCCATCACTCACAACTGCTCTTTGGAGCAATGTTTCTCAACCTGTGGGTCGTGATCCCCACGGAGTTTCATATCAGATACTCTGCATATCATGTATTTACATTAAGATTCATAAAAATAGCAAAATTACAGTTACAAAGCAGCAATGAACTTATTCTATGGTTGGTGGTCATTACAACGTGAGGAACTGTGTTAAAGGGTTGCAGCATTAGAAGGGTGGAGAACTGCTGATACAGAGCAATATTTTTTCCATGAATAGCAAATGAAAGCTGTCACATATACTAGATTTGCGATCACCTATTTTACATTTGGAGAAAAATGATGTGTCTGGGAAATGATACTTTTTTGTCCTGTGATGGGTTTTAAACTCTGAGCCTTGGGAATAAAAGGAAAATACTCTAGCACTGAGATAACCCTCCAACTCTTGTGTTTTTAAGATAGATTTTCATTATGGAGTTTTGACTCACTATGAACTTACTATATATCCCAGACTGTCCTCAGAATCCCAGTTCTCATGCACCACCCTCCCAAGTACTGGAATTACACTACAAGCCACAACATCCAGCAATTTGGTATACTTTCAACACATAATCACTCTTTCCACATGTTTTCTAACTTGCCTCTTCAAAGCATGCTTCAGTAATCCTGCTATTGGGTTTTATTTTCATCTCTCTACCTATAACATGTTTCTTTTCTTTTTAGTACTATTTATAATCTACCATTGTGTTTTCTCAATGCCCAGATCAAATTTCATTTACTCAGTTTTGCATTTTCTAGATTACATAGTAAATTTTATTGTTAGAAGTATAGAATTCAGGGCTAGTACAATGGATTTTGCAACTTGTGTATATTGTAAGCATGTGTACTTATGAAATTGTCTATATAGTAAGCACACAATGGGTGCTCACTGAAGTATTGCAGAGACTGACAAAGAATTAATGGGAAAAGATAATTCTCAACCTCTCATTTGACTGTGGTTCAAACAGAAATAAGTGTAAATACTTGGTATTACCAATTAATTATGTGAAAACAAGTACTTTGGGGTTCAAAGATTTTATTAACTATTCCCTGCCAACAAATGAGAAACAACTTTATAAAATATCTGTGAATGTGAGTTACTTTCCCTTACCTACGAAATGTCCATTTGCTTTACAGAATACATCAATAAAGCTTTTGATAAAGGAGTTCTCACACTAAAACTCAGAAACATTTGATACATTTTCCCCCCTTTGAAATGTCCTAAAAACTCAAATTTTTGTTCATCTCAACCATGGCACTTTGTGTTCCTAATCTTAATGTAAAGACGTTTGTATCACTGTTCATGTTACAATTGTAAATATATTGGTAGATCTTACTGGAAAGAAAGAAAGGAAGGAAGGAAAAAAGAAAGTAAGAATTTTTCCCATCTCCGTCCCCTACAACATTCAAATACACCCATGAACCCTTCCTCTAGGTGGAAGATAAATAGAACAAGGGGCACATAAACTTAGATTCCCATCACTCGGCAACCGCACGATCTCAAGTTGTTTGCTGAATACGTGTAATACTGGATGTCGTCATTCACTGAAGAGGGATAATGGTCCTCTTAATTGGCCTGTAAGGATGCCATAGACTCATACACAGAAAGCAGGCAGCTCTGTGCCAGGCACACAGTGAATCCCAGATAAATGTTGATTTCTTGATTCTTTCTCATCGCTCCCGTTTCCCCCCCACCCCCAACCCCCTGTGTAGCCATCTTCCTGTCTTCCCGTCTCACAGGTCCGATTATTCCTCCTTTCTTTTATCTCGCCTAGTACCCCACTGAGATGGGGTGATTATGTGTATGCTGAGGAAGAGGAGAGCCGGCAGGATTACAGAAAGCTGGCGTTGAAGCTCAGCCTGTGGCTATTAGGCTCCCAAGCCAGCCAGGGCTGAGTTTGATAAAAGCAGAAAGCAAGCTTTGCAAAAAGCCTACTGCTGGCAAGTGTGACAAGGTTGAGGCACTCAAGACTTCCATATGAAAAATAAATAGGGATTCTATATTTATCACCTCCATCCCCAATAATAGCATTCAAAACCAAAGGAGCCTGTGTGAACATATTAAGTTTTTAGAACAGTTAGACACAAAGCTTCTACGGTGATATCTAAAGGCAAAGAGAGATAATGCCATTCCCAGAGGCCGAACAAGATATAAAAGACTGAGAAAGTGGAGCAGAGATTAAAGGGCTGGTGATGCACAGTGGACAAATGCTCTGACATCCTATAAAAGGAACAAAATTAGAAGTTTAATGTGGCTTTGAGATCTGATTCAAACATGCAGCTGAAGCTGAAATCTTAAATAAATACAGCAAAGCAAGGGGTCTGAAAGTGATGAAACCCTATGATTTTATAGGTGTTAATTTCTTTCTATATTATTCAGATGAAATTAAGAAACAGAGAGCTAAGTTATCACACTGAGTATGAATGGAACTCCTCTGTGTTCCACATCATGTTCCCAAGTGACCCCCGAATGACTAACATGTACTGAATATTAAATACCAGCAAAATCTCTAAGCATTTTGTATATACTTTCACTACTCATGGCAACAATCTTAAAAGATGTATACTGTCTTTGAAATGTTTTCCTGTTTAGTTGGTAAGAAAACCAAGGCTTAGAATATACTTATTTTATTTAAGGTTATATACCTAGAAACTAGTGGTACTAAGAAAATCAGACACCGAGTTACATATAATATATATCTGCTGAGGCAAGGCATAGTAATGAACAGCTTTAAGCCCAGCATTAGAAAGGCAAAGGCAGGTGGATCTTTGTGAGTTCCAGGCCAATCTAGTCTACTCAGTGAGTTCCAGCCCAGCCAGAGCTACACAGTGAGACATAATCTCAAAAACAAAACCAAACAAAAAGATATACCTGCTAAACAAATTCAGTCTTTATTTTCTTCATCTTTTATTTGAGTATGAAAAGGAAATGTTTTATAAATCAGTCAATGTTTTGGTTTTCCATTTCCTTGTCTCTCTTGTATTTTCAAAAAAGCACATTATCTGTCTTCTTTATAATGGTTTGTTGTAATTTTTGTATCTTTCTTTCTCTTATTAGGTTGGGAACATCATCAGTAGTTTGGATGTATTTTTTAGAAAAGAATGAGTGAATGATCAAGTTAACAAGATGGTATTTCAACATGTCTAATTCCATCTGAAAAAGAAACTACACTCATATTTATGGTTGCCATGGTGACAGCAATTGTCAGAAATCCTATTTATAGCCCATCTCTCAGTCTTTCAAAGAAAATATCTAATTTAATACTCTAGTATATGTCTGCATCCTTATACACAAAGTAGGAATGGACAGATAAATAGTTCCACTATGATATCACCAACCTTCTACCACTGTTCCCAAGGTTGAGGCTAAGAATATATGGATGCAGCCAGTAGCAAAGATGATAGACATGTTCTTACTTGTCACTGGGATTAGAGAGATAAAGTCCTAACTATGCCAAAGAAATATTGGTAAATTATAGTCAGAGAACAATGTATGATAGATTACCAACATGCTAAAATTATGATTAAATGAAGATCACACTAGACAGATCATATTTTGAAAAATGTAAGAGCCCAAAATACTGTTGATTAACTATCAGATTGGGGAAGTTTACAAAGATTTACAGTAAACATGTTATGGTTGCTGAGAAAGAATTTTTAGTTCATGGGCCTAAAAGTATATGTTGCCACAAATGCTGTGAGAAACATTGTCATTTTTCTAATAGTGGAGAAGATACTCATTCCGGTGGCTAGTGTTAGGTGCCTGTCCCAATGTCTTATGGGTGAGTAAGGAAACACATGCAAAAATGTTTACCCAGCATTGTTTTTGCTGCAGAAAGTCACAAGAGAGCAAAATCACCATAGGAAATGGAATTTGTGAAATACTCATATACTAAAAAATACAAAGCATGTCACACATATTGATACACATGAACATCAAAATCATGCCTTATGAAATACAAACCGCTCCAGTATATACAGCATTAATAAAAAATGGTTAATCTTTGTGAAATACTTGTATTGTGTCATTGATGAGAAGAATATGAATAAATGCAAGGGTATGATAGAGAGTGGTTGTCTCTTGAGACGGGGAGGAAGGGAAGTAATATAGAAAGGGTAAAGACACTTAAATTACTCAGATCTTTATTTAAACCAGGTAAAATTTACAGCAGTGTTTATCATCTTATTTTATCTTTTGGGCAGCTTAACTGAACACCACTATAGGCAAAAGATGTTTTTGTCCATATGGTGCTCAGTTGTAAGTCTGGGAACTAAAGATCATGTGCAGGAAGAAAATCATCAATAATGGAGTATGAAAGTATTGCCAACAGACCTATTTCCCTTCACATCCGAGTATAGTCAAGCAGAAGCTGAACTTAGGTCCATCCAGAGAATGCCCTTGACCTTATAAGAAGACCAAAGGTCATATTCAGGCAACTGTTGAGAAAGCTCTATTTCTTTGACTCAACTATTTTTGATATGATGCTACCATAAAATTCAGGAAGGACTCTCAAAAAAATCTAACAAACTGAATAGTAGATGCATGAAGCCTAATTGTCCGAAGAAGTAATAAAAGTGTATTCCTTTGGCTTGATAATTAGCTGGAGCTCATTTTATCTGCTCAGTGGAGAATGGGAATTGCTGGAGGAAATTAATCCACAGTATTTTGTGAGTGTGTGTGTATGTGTGTGTGTTGTGCTATTTTTAATTTCTTTTCAAAATAAATATTCCATCCAAAGATATATGCAGAAATATTTTCAAATGTGGGAAGGGAGGAGCCTACTTAGGCTCTTGGTCCTCTTTGGTACAAGTCCACCTGGAGTAGGAACTTACACTTTAGTAGAAATCTAAGACATATTAGCTATTGCCTCCATTTAGATGAAGTGCCGTCACCTTCCTGATGAGATTTCATTATATAATTTCTATGCAGGAATTGAGATCAGCTTCAAATAATTTTACTATTAATATCATTTAAACAATATCTTTTGAAGCAAGAAGTCAACAATGAACACCCATATTAGGATAAATTGTTCCCATATAACACTTTGCTTAAGTTATCCTTGCCCCACATGGTGAAATAGAAAAAAAAAAGCCCATTACTAGGCCTTTTCTCTACAAAGGGAGTATTTCTCTGTATAGCACAGGATGACAATTTAAACAGCAGAGAAATGTGCAAAATATTTATAGTGGCTAACCTTGAGAACTTTTGAAATCTTATAAGAATTTTTCCCTAAATTTACCAATTATGGAACTTCAATGAACTCAGTAACAGACCAGTAAGTCCTGAATTTCTCATCAGGACTTGGAATTCCATTTTCTAACGGTTTCACTGGCTGCAGCAGCCCTTTGATATTTGACTTAGTCATTTTCCACCCTCTCATGTGTCCCTCCAATTTCATCAGTTGCCAATTTCATCCAAGTTCTCTCACAGTCTCAAGGTCCCTCTCTTTCAGACCCCAGCTTTGGGAAGTGGGAATATTAATTTATTTGAGATATGTCTGAGTCTAAGGAAGCAATTAATGCTTTTCGAAGAAAGCGTGGTTGGGAGTTACCAGTGGGGGCTTTGTCTTCTGAAGCAAAGAGTAGCTTGATCAATTAAAATAAAATGACTGCATTGTTTATAGGCACAAGAAGTCTTACAACATTTGAAAAAGAAGTAAAAGTTTTATTGGGTATCATTTGAAAACAGCCATAGCCTCCAGCAACTTTTGAAATATTGAAATTCAATGTATTTGTCTGAAAGATAGTTAGTGGAGATTCTAAGAAACTGAATTTCAGTCCTCTAGGAGTCCATAGCGTACCTAAAATATGAGAAGTAGAGTTGAACATTATCTCTGTTCCCAGAACATAAGATACTTGTCACTGGATATGTGCTTAACTGGAGATGTTATAATATGACGAAAATATGTATGATCATTTAAATAATACATATTATAAAACTATTATATATGTTCCTTACAGATTAAGTAATAAGGTTACTGGTCTTACAGGCTTCTAAGTGTTCTCTCGCCATGGTGTTCTCATCCTAGCATGCATTGCCACCAGCATAACAGTTGTGTCATTCACTACTCTACGTTATTATTTTTTGTAATTCTATCACTTTTATAATCCATAGCCACTGAGCTGTTCAGTTTTGAGACACTGAGTAGAAGGCTTAAATTTAGTTTAGTTTTTCATAGGAAGCATCACAATATTACCCTATCAGAAGAAAGCTTCTAGAAAAAGAGAAGTTCTTGGAGTCTGGTTTCTATTTATCTCACAGTTGACAAAACATTCTTCTGAGGGAGCTAGTGAAAAAGTCTCAGCTGAGTGCTAGGCAACACAGAGGCTCTGTAGTGGGTGCCTTGCAGGGCTGGGGTGTGACCCAGGCTTCAGGACAGAGCAGAGTCAAGTCAAAGAGAACAAACCACTCTGCGTTTCCTTTTTTTTTTTTTTGAGCACACCTATGTCACCCTGGAGAATTTCAAGTCCAAGTCCTTGGATATGATGAGAAGGCCCAGTACACATGGCAGCAAGGCAACCAGGGAGCAGTAAACACTTCAAAAGAAGGCAGGTATAGGTGACACTGTGGCCAGGTATCCCCGGCATTCTTTCCTCAGGGTAAGAGACAAAGGAGATGCTTTGTGATTGGGGTGTTCACGATGGTCCTGTGCGGACCCTTATGGACCTCTGTTGTCTGCTGAGAACTCTGGGCCTTCACTAGTGCATTCTCCTTGAAATTGCATTAAATATCCTGTTTCCTTTGCATTCCCATTGTTTGCTGTTGTCCTTATTTAGAAACAGTTGTTCTCTAACAGTTTCTTGAGAAATTGTTGGTGAGAGCTTTAACTGGTCAGCTGGTTCTTATGCGTTTGAAAATATTAGCTGTCTCTTCTTATGCTATATCGGGCTGGAGAAAAGCTTAGGTTAGAATACATTACTTAGCACATTTTAGAGGTAGTCTGTTGCATCATTTCTTTGCCTTTTGTGTTTCTGGGGCATCTGTACTGGCTGGTTTTGTTGTTGTTGTTGTTTGTTTTTGTCAACTTGACACAAGCTAGAGTCATCAGAGAAGAAGGAATCTCGGTTGAGGAAATGCCTCCATGAGATCCAGATGTGAGACATTTTCTCAACTAGTGATCAATGGGAGAGGGCCCAGCCCATGGTGGGTGGTGTCATCCCTGAGCTGCTGGTCCTGGGTTCTATAAGAAAGCAGGCTGAACAAGCCAGAAGAAGCAAGCCAGTAAGCAGCAACCCTCTGTGGCTTCTGCATAAGTTCCTGCTTCCAGGTTCCTGCCTCCAGGATCCTGCCGTGCTTGAGTTCCTGTCCTGACTTCCTTCAATAATGAACAGCAATATGGAAGTGTAAGCCAAATAAACACTTTCTACCCATCTTGCTTTTTGGTCATGTTGTTTTATCACCACAAAGGAAATCCTAACTAAGACTTCATTTAAAGTTAGTTTTACTCCAGATCTTTATGTTTTGGAAACATGATTTTTTTGGTGCAATTATCTGATGATTTTAATAAGAATTTCAATTAGTAAAATAATTCTTTTTTTACTTAAATTTTTTTAATTCATTTTACATACCAATCACAGATCCCCCTTTCATCCTTCCTCCTGCTCTCCCAACCCTATCTAATCCCCATCTCATCCTCTCCTCCGAAAGATTAATTTCTCCCGTGGAGGGACAGCAAAACCTGGTACATTCATTTGAGGCAGTACCAAGCCCCTCCCCCCGTATCAAGGGTGAGCAAGGTGTAACACCATAGGTAATGGGCTTCAGAAAGCCAGCTCATGTACCAGGGATAGATCCTGATCCCACTGCCAGGGACCCCTCAAACAGACACAGCTACACAATTGTCTCCTATATGTAGAGGGTCTAGTCTGGTCCCATGCGGGTTCCACAGCTGTCAGTCTAAAGTTTGTGAGTTCCTATGAGCTTGGTTCAGTTGTCTCTGTAGATTTCCCCATCATGATCTTGACTCCTCTTGCTCATATAACTCCTCTTCCCTCTCTTTGACTAGACTCCTGGGGATTGGCCTGGTGCTTGGTTGTGAGTCTCTGCATCAGCTTCCATCAGTTACTGGATGAAGGCTCTTTGATGACAGTTAGGGTATTCACCAATCTGATTATCAGGGTAGGCCAGCTCAGGCACCCTCACCACTACTGCTAGTAGTCTAATCTGGGGTGAGGTCATCCTTGTGAATTCCTGGGAATTTCCCTTGCACCAGGTTTCTCCCTTAATCCATAATGTCTCCCTCTATCAAGGTATCTCTTTCATTGCTCTTCCACTCTGTCTGTCCCTCACCCAGCTCAACCATCTCATTCCCTCATGTTCCCATCCCCCATCCTCTCCCCTCTATTGCCTCCCTCATCTCCAGTTTACTCATAGAGATCTTCTCTGTTTCCTCTTCCCACGGTGATCTGTGTGTCCTTCTTAGGGTCCTCCTTGTTTCCTAGCTTCTCTGGAGCTGTGGGTTGCAGTCTGATTATCCTTTGCTTTATATCTAGTATCCACTTATGAGTGAGTGCATACCATATTTGTCTGGGTTACCTCACTCAGGATGATATTTTCTAGTTCCATCCACTTGCCTGCAAATTTCGTGCAAACATGGATTTCTTTTTCTGCTTCTAGAATTTTCTTTCTTTTCTCCCATCATTCTGAAAGTTAATAGTCTTTGATATGAATCAAGTTTCATTCAGATTTTTAAAATTCTATTGCTTAGAGTACATGATAGACCCTTTCAAACTATTAATATAACTGTTTCTGGTCTAAGATATTTGGCATATTTTCTCTTTCTTTTTTAACTATTATTTTGATATAAAAAGGTCCAAACCATATTATCCCTTTAAAAAAAGATTTATTTATTTGTTATGTATACAGTGTTCCACCTTCATGTATGCATGCAGGCCAGAAGAGGGCACCAGATCTCATTATAGGTGGTTGTGAGCTATCATGTGGATGCTGGGAATTGAACTCAGGACTTCCAGAAGAAGAGCCAGTGCTCTTAACCTCCGAGCCATCTCTCCAGCCCCATATTTTCCCTCTTATTCTCTTTTAATTGTTTCTTTTATGTTTTGAGATTACAAAATAATTGTATCATTTGGGCCTTCCCTTTCTTCCCTCTAAACCCTCCCATATACTCCTTGCTCTCTTTCAAATTTAGGCCTCTTTTCATTAATTATTGTTACATATATATGCATATATATACATATATATTCTTAAATACATAATATACCTCCCTAGTCTATATAATGTTGGTTATCCAGTACCAAATAGTCAGCCCTATTTTCGTGTAAGTTCACTTTTAATAATTTTTTGAGGGTTTTATGCAATATATTTTGATCATATTCACTCTTTTCTCTACCTACCCAACTTTGTGTTGTCAATTTTTTTGAGACCAACATACAATTTATGCTGCCCACATACTCATGGGTGTGTAATTATCCACTGGGACTATACCCTGAAAGAAAATGCTCTCCTCCTAGTAGCCAATTGCCAGTATGTCCTCAGCTAAAGGCGGGACTTTGTACCCTCCTCATTCATCCACTCTGAGATTTTTGTCTGTCTTGAGCTTCTACAATCCCGTGCATGCTCTCACACCTGCTGTGAGTTGTTATGGATAACCGACCCGTTATGACTGGAAAATACTGTTTTATTTTAGTCCCCTGCTGCCTCTGGCTCTTACAATCTTTCTACCCCTCTTCCATGGCAAAATTTGAGCCTTTTCTGGGCATTTCCTATTTTGTGATTTCTTGCTTTCTTTTTGGAAGATTTCAACTTTATGTTTAACATTCCAACTTTTTAAATTTTACATGAAGGTTTTACTTCTGAATTTGTCCAATTTTATGTGGTAGCTTGTTTCTGTTTTATAATTGCAATGATTTTTAACAATTAGGTGTTAATAAGAGGGATTAAACACCAACTTTACGGAAGCATAATTTATATGTAATAAAATACACTGATTTAGGTATACTACTAAATGAGTTTTCACAAATGTATACTTTTATGTTACCCATACCATAATCAAGATATAGAGAGTTCCCATAGTTCTCCAAATTTCCCCTGTGCTTTGGTCCTATTACTTTTTCCCCTGACTGTGGGTCTCACAGATCTGCTGATGTGTGTTTTGTCTTGTCCTTTGTCTTTCATGTAGAGAAATGTCTTGTCATTTTCCATCTGTTTACTATAGATGTAGGGGATAAGAAAGGTGACTATAAAATACAAGGCCTTTTGACTGGGAGAATGGCCTCATTGTGGTCGGTGTGGGCTGCTTCTGTGAAACCATGTGATGCTGAAGCTTTAGACCTGTTCCTTTTATTGGTACCAGTGAGGGATTTTTTCAATCCTCTACATAAATGAAAAGCTGGAGTGTTCTAGGAAATAATTGAAACAAAAGGATGGGATTTGGGTCTTCAACATTCATAGTAAACGTACATTGAATCACTGCCTTATTTTGGGTAAAGCACTCGGTCTTTGAATCTCAAGCACACATCCTTCACTCTGTTCTGTCTCCACACACATGGATACTTCTATTGACAGAGGACAGTTTCTCTATGCAATGGCCTGATGATGGGATTTCAAGACTGTAATTATTCTTTAACCTAGTCTTTCACATTTAAATGTTCCCTCTCATCTTCTCTGTCTATCTGGAATTGACAAAATCAAAGCCAGTGTCAGAGTTCTCTGGAGAAATGTAATCAGTATGATTTGTCCATAAGAGGAGTTTTCCAAAGAAATTCACAAACCTATGGAGCCTGGAACTTGAGTGTTGTGATCTGCTGTGTGAAAGCTGGAATCTAATCCAAGGATGTGGGATACAGAATTTGGTGGAAGTCAACTGATACAAATCCTAAATTTAAAAGGTGTGAAAACCAGAGCTCATGTGTTCAACAGCAGACAAAGATGGAAATCACAGCTCCAGAAGCCAGTGAATCATCTCTTCCACCATTTTCATGCCATCTTGGCTTACCCACACTGATGAGGAAAAATCTGCTTTACTCAGTGTATTGATTCAAATTCTAGTCTCCTTCAGACTCGTCCAGAGTGGGGCTTTTGTTTGTTTGTTTGTTTTGTTTTACCAGCTATTTGGGAACCTTTAGTCTAATCTAATTGGCATATAAAATAAGACGTGCCAGAGCCATTTGAGAATGCTTTAGTATGAGTCATGTTAGTGCTCAGTTTCTCTGCTGTGGCTTTTCTGCAACTCTGCAGGATCATTGCCACCTGTCTCTGTTTTCCAATATTTAGTTGTTTTTGTCTCTCCTGTTTTTTCACATTGTCACCCTGTAGATTTATGTCTTTTGAAAAAAATCCCTTGACTTTATTGCTGAAGACATTTAGAGAGAGTAATAGTAGATGTGACGTACGTACTTAGAGTATTATCTCGACTCCAAGATTCCTACCACAAACTGTCTTAATTTTTAATACATTTGATAAAATAATCACTTTTATCAAGTTAACCAAATATGTAAAAGTGTATGAAAGGACTATTTTTAGATTTGCTAATTTGGTCGGTGTAAATTCATCATAAACTTGTGCATTAACCACTTGTTCACTTCCTTGTAGAGAGTCATTTCTGAGGCACAAGCTTTGGTAACCCTCTACTCGTAATTTCAAGCCCTGCAGTGATGACCAAGTTGTGGCTATAAAAAAGTATGTTAAAATAAGAATTTGATAAAAAACTTCTCTTATAATTATGATAATGATGATTATTCTTTTATTAAGAAAGACTCTAGGCTGGCCTTGATCTTACAATCTCCCTACTTTAGTCTTCAGAGTGTTAGGATTATGTGATGGTTAGGATACAACACACCTGGCCTAAAATGAATTACGTTGCTTCATGTTACTGCATTTAGATAAAATGTCACTATATTTATAAGTCACGGTTATTTAGTTATTAGTAATTCCAGACTAAGAGCGTTAGTTTTATTGAACTGAAATGCAGGTGCATATATCTGAAAAGACAACAGGAAGGGGCAATTGGAGATTCTGTTTCCATGCAGGATGACTGATTGAAAGGGGCTGAAAGCTGCTTAGCAAAGACAAATACCTTGAGAGTGAATGAATGCACAGGAACATGGCACTAGAGGGATAAGTTCTTTCTTAAGAGACAGTCATTGAGGACAAAAACAGAGGCCATTTGAATGCAGTTTTTGGTCTAGAGTTGGCAGATAAAATACAAGCTGCTCAAGTTAGAATGTAATTTCAGATGAATAAGAAATAGGTGTAGGCTGGATACAACTGGTTGCTTCCTTCCTTTGGAAGCTTGCATGGTGCCTTCTGGTACTGTGAAAGCTAGTCCTTAAGGGGGAGGTTTGCAAGTCAGTTCTAGATCAAGGACCTCTGAGCCCCGTGTATGAAGTGCATAGTGTCTTCAGCGATAGAGACTGACCATACCCCTCTAGGGGGCAACCAAAGGCAAAAGCAATAGCCTGTAATGTTTTGAGGGCTTTTCATGACTGGTGCTGGTCTTTGGCTCTTGGGTGATATAATCAGATGAGAAATTTTCATTTAAACTATGTATGCGATTCCTAAAACATTATAAGCTATTGCCATGGCCCTTGCTTGCCCTCCAGAGATATAAGGTAAGAGCTTATTGCTCAAGAGGGAAAGCATGTCCAATAATGGAAATCTAGCTAACTACACAGTGCTAGTGATGTCACAGTTATTGGAGGAGAATCTACACCCACAATTGTACTAAACCAGCATAATCCCTAACAACTTACTAAATACTTGTCCTTATACCCACAGATAAGTCTATTCTCTCACCCCTTATCAAGGAAACATCTCTATGCAACAGACATAGACTGTTATTGAAAACCATAAACAATGAAAAATATAGATTTTGGGGGCCCAGTCCTAATGGATATACCTAAAAAACAACTCCCTCACCTCAGGTTCATGGGTCATTTCTGAAGAAGGGCAGAAAGATTATTACGAGATTGTGACTCTTAGGAGTGTCAGAAGCTACACCCATAAAGTCTTACCAACATGGCTGTCTAAATATGAGCTGAACAAGAATGACAATAGATACAATGTGGGCAAGAGAAGTCCAGGAAGCTTCAAACCTACACGAAGAACTACAGGCAATTAAGGAATGTTGAGAGCTAGAGAAATAGTCTTCCTCAGAGAAAAGTACCCCAGTATCAAGTGTTCATTCTCCAATACACACAAGTAAGTATAATGTACAGACTAAGCAGGTTGTATTGGTGTGTTCAGAATACATATGTCTATACATACACACACACACATATATATACATATATATATGTCTGAGTATATGTATATGTAACAACAATTAATAAAAAATAAGCCACGAATTTGAAAGAGAGCAAAGAAGGGTATATGGGAGAGTTTGGAGGGAGGAAAGGGAAGGGATAAATGATGCAATTGTATTATAATCTCAAAATACAAAAGAATTAATTTTCAAAAGAATTTTTAAAATGAAATAGATTTATATAAAACATGACCATGCAATATTTGGGACCCACTTATACTAAAGACATTTCCATTGTTAAAATGAGTTTCAAATATAACTGGGGGCCCAAAATTCTAGCTGTGAAGCTATAGCATCTAATCTAAAGCCAAACTCTCTAATAAATGTTTAAGCCAAAGAAACAAAAGTTAAAACTCTATAGGAAAGGTACCTGAAAGCTTCTAAGGGCTGGTACAGGAATCTGTATATATAGATGAATACTTCACTTAATCAACATCAGAGAAGTTCCTCTTACATTAGTGACTAACATAGAGACCCACAGCTGGACAATGGACAGAGAGTGAGAAACTTTGGAATACTCAGTACTAAATGGGATGTCTTCATGAAACTTCTTCCCTCAAGGCTCAGGAATTTATGAGGAAGAGGAATTTAAAAGTTTCCAAGATCCAGAAAAGATAGATGACTCCATGGAAACAGTGTCTTCCAGACACAAGAGGACTGATGCACATGTGAACTCCAGAGACTGAGTCAGCACCCACAAGACTTGCATAGGTTCAAACCAGATGAGATTTCATCACTAAGAAAGAGAAACAGACACATGGTTGTGGTGGACCAGCCCCCACTTTTATGATCTAGGGTACTCTTGAGTAGGTAGAAGTGAGAAATATTAGACAGAAAGAGATACTTAGATAACAAGAAGAAAGACAGAAACACAGGATAACCTAGGGTGGGCCTGGGTCCAAACACACCAGCCAAGAACTTTATTCCAAAGGGCTTTTTATAACAATGCCAAGTGGACGGACAAAGGACCTCCCCCTTGCTAGGTACAGCCAGGTGTAGACTTTCAAACACCTGGTACTTAGGCCCGTGGTCCAGTCATCCTCTTATGCAGTCCTTCTGGGTAAAGTCACTAGGAAACTAGGTGCACGCCAATAAATGGTTCAGGGCCTAACCAAGAAGCTTATATGGGACCGATGTTTGCTTGCAAAGGAAAAAGTCAGTTTTCTCTAATGGTGTCTAGCTAAATATACTAACCATTCTTCAGGGCAGGCCATGTGCCCAGGAATAGTAGACTAATACAAAACAAACTTAATAATATGTTTCTGAGCTAGGAACATAAGTTTAGGTAGGGAGGTGGGGAGGATTTGGGAGGAATTGGGACAGGGGGAAAAGATGATCATACATTGAAAACTGTTTTTCAATAATTTTGAAAAGAAACAATGTTATAGAAATTAAGGAGAGAATAATACATTGCAGAATTGATGTGCAGAGAATATCATGGATATTTAGTGGTTGGGGAGATAAAGGGGATATCCTATGATCCCCTTCAGCAGATAAAAGGGACTCAAGGAAAAAGCATTCTACACTATATTAGCAGGCCATTGTGTTTTTGATCCAGTGAGGAATTCATTGTGCTCAGTGAGACCAGGACATCCAGCACTCAACTTCACTGTAACAAGCACAGAAAAATACTTGGCCTTGAGAGTACCAAGTTTATAGAAGGCCAAAGAACAGATTTGGGGAAAAAAGCATTGAAGTTGTTATTTTGGGATGCACAATCTCACTGTATAAATCAAGCTCTCCTTGAACTCACAGCAATTCTTGTGTCTCTGCCTCCTAGACTTCTCATATTACAAGCATGAGCCATCATCCCTAGCAAATGATTATCTCAAATATAATAGATACAATGTATAATATATATATATATAGCATTTTTCTTTTGTTAGACTCAGATAATTTCTTAACACCCTTATATTTTTCCAACCTCATGAACTTTCATCTGTTAGTGCCTCTAGGTAAAGATTTAGTAGACTTTCAGATAATCTTTGTATTTAAAAAAAGTTCTCCCATTGTGCTGTAAGCCTGTATTTAAGACCTCTTCCCTCCTTCAATAAACAGCATTCGGCATTAAAAAAAAATCACAGAACTATACAACACAGAGTTGAACCCTAATGTAAACTCTAGACTTCAGCTAAAAATGTATCAATATTAGTTAAATTATAACAGCTGTATCACACTGAAAGATTATTACTAATAAGGGAAGCTTGAGGATAGGGGATAAATGTAAGTGGAGAAGAGTATATGGGAACTCTGCATTTTATGTTCAAATTCTCTGTAAACCTAAAACTGTCCTAAAAATAAAGTCTTTTAATAAAGAAAAAAAAAAGTTCTTCAGTGTTTCTCCTTGGGCACATCCACAATTGGAGTTTACCATCTCTTAGATATTCACTATGCTCTTCATTTTCATGCAATAGTCTACACTTTTGAGAAGACAGAAGGTGGCTGTTTGTTTGTTTGTTTTGGGATTTTGTTTTTAAGACAAGGGATAAGGGAGTTCCAAAGTGCCTGACCCATCTCTTTCTCCAGGAGGCTCAAGTCCTGTGATTATAGAGTCCACTGCCCGCCCTGGTTTTACGTCAGTGTTTCCTCTGGTCATCTGGATGCCTGAGAATTCCGTATTGGAGTTTTCCA
This sequence comes from Peromyscus nudipes, assembly GCA_902168325.1. Classification (NCBI taxonomy): domain Eukaryota; kingdom Metazoa; phylum Chordata; class Mammalia; order Rodentia; family Cricetidae; genus Peromyscus; species Peromyscus nudipes. The sequence continues at coordinate 62,212 of CABHPH010158634.1, forward strand.
GGAAGGCAGAGGCAATAGAGCATATACTGATGCATAGGAGGAGATTCGTGCTGGGCATTGGCTCGTCATATTGTAGAGAGTGAGAGCACAGAGACCTCTGATCTCCCAGGATGGAAATCAAAAGATGCTCCTTCCTGGGAGTAACAAGCAGTCATTTTCTATTTCCTTTGGATATTTTCAGAATTCTATAAGCTTGAAATTGAAATGTTGATTTCAATTTATTCAAAACTAGTTTTTTTTTAAAGAAGAAAGAAAGTATTGGGGTCTCTTAGCTATTTTTCTATTGCTGTGATGAGACATGAGCAATGCAACTTTCTAAAAGAAAGCGTTTATTTGGGATTTACAGTATCAGAGCATTAGAATCCATCACCATTGTGGTGGGAAGCATGGAAGCAGTCAGTCATGGTATTAGAGCAGTGGCTGAGAGCTCACTTCTTGGGAAACTGCCATGATGTAGAGTAAGAGACACTGGGAATGATGTGAGTCTTTTGGAACTTCAAAGTCAGTACCCAGTGACACCTCCAAGGGCACTCCTAATCCTTCCCAAACAGTTCTACCAACTGAGGGCCAAGTATTCAAACATATGAGCCTGTGGGGGCCATTCTCATTCAAATCACGGTATAAGCTAAATGCATTATTTTTTCCATCTCTGTCTGAGTAGTCAGTGTTCACCTTTCAGGCTTTGTCTGGCAGCAGAGGACCATGAGGTAAGATGTTCAGTGGCCTCCATCACCTACTACCTGTGACCCTGAGCTCTGTGTGGCTAAATTCCTTCACTGCATGATGGGAAGAAGGAAAATGATTGTGTAATGATTTTATTTATTGTTAACTTCTTTCAAACTACATTTTTTGTTGTTTGAAAATTTCAAACATAAATATAACGTGTTTCAATCAATTCTACCTCCCAATCCTTCCCCTCCAAAATCCTGAATCTTACAACAGCACCCCTCCAAAATCCTGAATCTTACAACGGCAACAACCATCAATTACTAAATAGTTCCTCACATAGAAATGGGGCTTTATGAGCCTTTTCCCACTCTGTGCTGGGATTTTAGCTGATTTGATCTTGTGCAGATCTAATGCACAAAATTACAGCCACTGGGAGTTCATGTGTGCAGTGGCCCTGCCATGATCAGCAAATACTGTTTCACTTCAGACACCCACTACTTCTGACCCTATTCTGTGATGATCCCTGAGCCTTGGGGGAAGGGGTGTGATATAGGTCTGTAGATTAGAGCTGAGTGTTCCTCAGTCCCTTGTTTTCTTTACAAAGACAAGTTGCGGGTCTCTGTCTTTCAAGTTTCAGTCCAAGATGCCTACCTCTTTACTTTTTACATAGGGAGAACTCTCTAGTGATGTAAATTATCCCCAAGTGCCCTTTGTCACTTAGTGCCCTAATGTCACTTAGTGACCATAATTAAAAGTAAGAACTGGCTAGGCAGCAGTGGCACATGCCTTTAATCCCAGCACTCAGGAGGCAGAGCCAGGTGGATCTCTGTGAGTTCGAAGCCAGCCTGGTCTACAGAGCGAGATCCAGGATAGGCACCAAAACTACATGGAGAAACCCTGTCTCGAAAAGCCAAAAAAAAAAAAAGTAAGAACTGAAGAGAACTGTGTACTGTGTACTTTTGACCATTGCTTAATGCCTTGATTTATTAACTACCTTTTCTCTTTTTGTTCAGTCTCCTCTCATACAACACATCTTGACCACAGTTTCCCATCCCTCAGTCCTCCCAGTCTCTCCATCTCCACTCTCCCTCAGATCCAACTCCTCCTCTGTTTCCCTTCAGAAAAGAGCAGCCTCCCAGGGATATCAACCAAATATGGCATAACAAGTTATAATAAGACGAGGTACATACTTTATATCAAGGCTGGACAAGGCAACACAGTCAGAGGAAAAGGATCCCAAAGCTGGCAAAAGAGTCAGGGACAGCCTCTGCTCCCACTGTTAGGAGCCCCACAAGACCATCAAGCTACACAACCCTAACATATATGCAGAAGAACTAGCTCAGACCCATGCAGACTCCATGATTGCTGCTTTACTTTCTGTGAGTCCTTATGGGCCCTGCTTAGTTGACTGTGTGGGCTGTCCTTTTTCTTTTAAGCGGTCATTGCCACCTCCATAACTAGTGACACTCAGTAAAGCAGTTGTCCCCAATTGTTGAGAACTAAGAGTTAATTACAGAGGACAGCTTTGCTAACACCTAGAAATAGCTTTGGTTGGGGTAAGAGTCTACTACTGTAATTTAACAGACAAATGTCCTACAACACAGAAGACGTGCTCCACCTCCCAGGAAAAGCATATTCATGGCCGAATGTCAGCAGTCTTCAGATGCTCTGGTTTAAACCAGAAAAGGAGTGGAAACTATCTTCTCTTTTTCTGTTTCCCATTTCTTTCCCTTAAATGCAGAACTTTCAGTTCTCAGTTTCTCTCACTGTGGCAAACTTCAGCCTTTCAGACAGCTCCCAGCTCAAAGGCAAGTGCTCAGGAAATGATGGTGTTTTTTCAGTCCTTTGCCAACTAACCTTAAGGTAAGTCCAGTCTGACGCTCACAACAAACCATTGGCCCCAGAGTATCCTTTCCTGGGATGGCTAACTATTGGTGGAAGTATTAAGGCCACTCTACGTAGTTAAAAGGGAGGTTTATTTTGTGGGGTTACTTACAAGTAAAGGGGTAGGTTACAGGGTCTGGGAAAGGTGTAGTGCAGTCCAGCGGTGTTCTCTGGAGAACTCTGCTCGGTCTACCTCCAGAGTCCAGGATCCAGGAACCAAGAGAGCCAGCACATTTGGATTTCAGGTCTTAAGGGCTCCTGTCCCAGCCCCACCTCGTAGGTGTGACAGTTATGGGAAGCCTCAATGGGGGTAGTACTTCCAGGGCAAAGCTGGAACAGCTACCCACTACAGCTACCAGGAAGGCTAACAACAGAAGATGAACAGGAAGAGAAACAGAGTTTCTCTCTCTTTAAAATTTCTTTTGTTTTTGAGATTATAAATACATAATTTCCTCTCTCCAAATTCTCCCACATATCCCTCCTTCCTCTCAATAATACATGATCTCTTTTTTTCATTAATTTTCCACGTGCATATATAATATATACATCTATACTCCTAAGCATAGCCTGTTACTTGTATGCATGTTTTCAGGGCTGACCATTTGGTATTTGGTAACCAATTCATGTGCTCTTTCCTGGGGAAGATTATTTCTTCCCCTTAGTTACCTGTAGTTCCATGTGCAGGATTGAGGACTCTTTGAATTTCCCATGTCTATTTTAGCATGTCTATTGTTGTCCTTGTTCACCTCATATTTAGGCAATCCTGTTGGTGAGAGTTTATGCGCATAGCTTCTGACATTGCTAGGAGACATCTCACAGCAAGGCACCTCCCTCCTCTGACCCCTACAATACTTTTGCCCTGACTTCTGCACTATTCCCAGAGCCTTAGGTATGGGAGTTGCTCAGTTCTTTTGAAGGGTGGTAAAGAAGCCCTGTTCACAGCCTTGTAAACCAATTTCTTCTTGAATCTAACAAGATTTTTTTCCCATAGACAATACAACAGTATCATGTACTGAGGAATGTTTGTTTATAATATAGAGAGTCTAGTGTTGCTAGAAGTGAGATATGCCTTACACTAACGTCTCTCATTGAGAACTATATCAAAGAGTCTGTTGGAGCAACGATCTTAGTTTGTTTTCTATTGTTGTAAACGCCACAACTAAAAGAGACTTGGTGATGGAAGGGTTTATCTGGCTTCTATGTCCCAATCACAGTCTATCAATGAGGGAAGTCAGAGCAGGAATTCAAGCAGGAGCAGAGACAAACCTGTAGAGGAACACTGTTACTGGCTTGCGCCCTGTGGCTTGCTCAGTTTCTTGTACAATGCAGGACCACCTGTTCAAGGGTAACAGTGGCCACAAAGGTTGTATAAGATGTCTCTCCATCAATCATTCATTAAGAAAATGCCCCTCCCCCACAAGCTTGCGTACAGACAAACTTGAGAAAGGAATATTCCTTATTTGCATTCTTTCTTCCAAGATGACTCTAGCTTGGGACACACTGACAAAAATTAGCTAACACAGGTGATCTGGCCAGTCCAGGTAACTGTTTGCTTGCTTTTTGTTGTTGTTGATGTTATTTTCTAGATAGGATCTGACTGTGTAGCCCAGAGTAGCCTCAAACTCATGATACTCCTCCCCTGACCTCTCAAGTTTTGGGATTACAGACATGAACCACCAGTCTCGGCCAGAGTCCTCATTACAAAGCATGCTTGTAGCTTACAGTTAAAAAAAAAAAAGGACTACAAGTAAGATGCTGCAAATTATAATAAGATATAATATAGTAATAATAATGTTATAAATTAAATACAATAAGAGGTAATGCTGAACTCTTAGAGTATAACATAGTGCTTATAGAATTAGTTCATTTATAAAAATCTATTCTATTTAACATCCATCAATTACTATGTATTTGATACAGTAGTTGCATAAGCCATCACCAATCATCACAAGCATGATTTTATCCATCAAATAGTATATAATGTAGAGACAGGTTTTGATATTAATAAGATTATTGGTGAATATTTTAGCCATGAGAAACTGTATTTTTTGTCTTGGCATCCATTTAGATATGAATTCTTCAAGATGCTATTACTAGCCATATGTGACTATTTTGATTCAAATCCAAATTGAGTAGTATAAAACAAGTCCTTGTCCAACATAAGGTTCTGCTGGACATCATCTTAGAGACTAGAAAATCTTATATTTGGACCCATTTAGTTCAAAATCTTTCACTTTGACCCTAGACATTGGTCAGTTTTCCATTCTAGTTCATATAAAACTAATTCTGGTAGATAAATTAAACCTCAGATAGACTGTACAATGCTCCAAGTACATTGAAGATATTGTCAAAGTTTTGATCTTCATTAGCTTTTCCCCCTATGACTATAAGGAATTCATCAACTTGAAGCTTGATAAGATTTGCCAGTCAACCCTCTTAGACAGAATACCCAGGATGAATGCCTGGTACCATCAGCCTGGGATGCTTTATATAAGTCTTTTAAGCTTTATGTTAGAAACTACTGTGCTAAGAGATGAATGTTGCCTCAAATATCTCTTTAAAATATCCTTCTTCTATGTTGTCTTCTTTTAGTTATCCTAAACACCCTGACATGTACTCTCTCCCCTCCTTCCTCTCTCCAACTAATACTATTTGCTCATCGATGACTAGTCAACTCCAAAGTCAATTTTTTTGTGTGTGGGCCTTTATGAATCCATGACAGCACAAAATGCAGAGTAGACTGAAGCAACCACTTCTTTCCCTGCCCATCAGCAAATACAGAAGCAGAGAGATCCAGTCCTAGGTATAGAAAGAGCCCACTCTTCACTGTGCAATTTCCTTGTACTTTCATCTTTTACTGATGGAGAAAAAGAACCAATCTGCTTTATAGCATCACTAGTTATCAAATTCTGTCTTTACTAGATATACTAAGAGAGTTGGCTGCTGGGCATGCAGCTGACTGGGCCCAGACTGGAAATTCTGACCCAATGATATCAGGTGTCAATGTTGATGATCAAAAAAGCCACATAAGTTAATAAATGTTCCTCAATAGGTCTAGATGACTTTATGAGTAATGGCAAATAATGTCTTATTATAGTTACAAAACAACAAATGCTAGGAGCTAAAAACTCTTAGATAAAAGAAAGAAACACACACACACACACATACACACACACACACACACACACACACACACACACACACACACGGCAGATGCCTATCACCTACCCTTTTGTGTCAGCGCTGCATGTATCCTAGCCTTTCCCAGAATCTATAGTCTATGAACTTGTTAATGAGAAACTAACTCTGCTTGAAAGGACAGGATGGTGAGGTGGTGACTCAGTCTTCTGTGTGTGGTAACAGCTAGATGGTGCTACCTAACACGTGGACATTATACCAACAAGCAGGAGCTGCAGGTCAGAACTGGATTCCAGCCCATGATGGGCTGGACAGTAAAAGGAAATGAGTGGCACCTTAGATAAGAAGTCCAAGGAACCCAATGGTACAAGATCTGTGTTGGCACACGTTACTGGGATTGTGAAGTTTTTTAGAAAGTGTTTTCTTGTCAAGACTACCTTCCAAAGTCAACTTTTAAGGAATGCCTTCCCCCAACTTTAGACTGAATCAGTCCTTCTACTAAATGTTTTCAGAACAGAGCATGTTTTTAACCGCATGGTGATTGTCATATTGCCTCCACAGTTATTTGGAAGATTATGACTGCTGCCTTTCTCTCTCTGTATTCCATGAAATAAAAAGAGGACAGAGCCCTGTCTCTTCAGAATGACCATTTGATACTTAGACGCAGGAACAAAGTAGACACTCAATGAATGAATGACAAGCGGAGTTCCCTCAGTGAGATGAGCAAAAGCAGGCAGGTCTGAGAATCAGACGGATTTCAGTGCACAGCTTAAGGATGGTGAGTGATGAAGGCTTTCCCTCACGTACAGACACAGTGGCAGACTTTATGCCAAGCCTATGACATAGTGATGATCGACTGTATAAATACCACAGAGCCTGGAACCAGAGTATCTGAGTTCAAAACCTGACCCACTAATTACTAGCTGTGGAAATTCATAAAACAAAGCTATTTGTCTGATTTTATGTTTTCTCTTCCTGTTTCTATGCCCTCTCACATCTCATCCAACCTCATTGTTTTTTGATAGAAAGGTGATCTTCACTATTTTGTCCAAAAGAATAAAAACCTTATACTGTGAAGACAGTTCAGCTGGTAAAGCGTCTGTTTACAAACACACAGATCTGAGTTCGATTTCCAGGTGGATGTGATCCTATGTCCTGTGATCCCAGCTCTGGGAAGTGGAGGCAGATAGACCCCTGGGGCTTCTTAGCTAGCTAACATAGCCTAGTTAACAAGTTCTAGGCTAGTGAGAGATGCTGTCTCAAAAAAATTTAAAAAGTTAAAAGGTATATAGTGCCTGAGGGGCAATACCCAAGACTGTGCTCTGGTCTCCATATGCACACACATTCATGTGCACATATACCTGAAAACACATGTGAACATGCTTGCACATGGACATACACACACACACACACACACACACACACACACACACACACACATCTGTCTTTTTTATTCTGGATGCTAAACCTTTTGATATCCGAAAAAAAGTCTTGTTTTCCTTTTTTCATCTATTGGCATATTTTGGACTTTGTCCTGTGTTGTTAACTTGAGACAGAGCCTCACTATGCTGTCCTGGCTGGCCTCCAACTTGTGACCTCCTGCCTCTGTTTTCCTCTCCAAATGCTGGCATTTAGAGGCTTGTTCAGGTCAAGCTTGACCTGCAGATTTTTAGAATGAATCAAGTAATTTTTCATTTTGTTTTTGTTAAATCTTTCCTATCTTGGACCCTTTCTTCTCTACATCTGGGTTTCTTAAAAACACTCTCCGGGTCTGGGTTATTATTCTCACCTGTCCCAGCTGTTCCACTGAAATATACTTAATAAAAGCAAAAATGTGAGCTTCATCTTGCAAAAGCCCATTGAAAACGTCTAAGGCTTATTCCATTTTAACATCTCTGTAGCACTTGAGAACATAGAGCTCTTTGTTCTTTTTAAAACTTTCTCACAGATTCTCTGAGGAAGATGCTCTTGGACATCGGTTTCCAGTCCTGCATTCTCCTCCTCTGAAGTTCCTCTATCAGATGAGCTTCCTCTCCTTATCTGTTGATGCTGGTCTTCTCAAACATCCACTGTTAGCAGACAGATTCTCTCCTGCTTCCCAGTGAGTGTTTCTAATAAAAATTAGGATTTCATTTTCAAAAATGAAAATTCCCAGCAAGGTGGTGGTGGTGGTGGTGGTGGTGGTGGTGGTGGTGCACACCTTTAATCCAAGTGCTCAAAAGGCAGAGGCAGGTGGATCTCTGTGAGTCTGTGGCCAGCCTACTCTACAGAGAGAGTTCCAGGACAACCAGGGCTACACATAGAAACCCTGTCTTGCAAACATACAAACAAACAAATAAACAAACAAACAAAAAACAGAATGAACATTCCCAAGCATGGTGAAGGAGATGGCTCAGCAGCTAAAATCACTTTGCTGCATAAACCTGAGGACCTGAGTGTGATCCTTGTGTTGTGATTGACATCTGTAATCCTATTATTCCTAACCATGACTCCCAGCATGGACCACTACAATATCTGACCCATGGGTCTTATTGCACGTTTGCCCGTAATTCATTCTTTGTTAACACATAGGCTCCCTACAAAACTACCACTGTGCCATTCTAAAACACCCACTATTCTTGTGATAAGCACCAAACTTGTTCAATGCCATTCCTCCTGCAAGATAAATGTTCTATGCCATTTCCCCTTTCATGTTATTGTACAAGTTCTCCAGGTACTATTTCCTCCTCCTAGACATTGTTTTTCTTTTTTGGTAGCCAATCATCTTTCCCTCAAGTTTACTATCCTTCACCGGAGGTATTTTGTATCTATCTCATAGGCTAGGTTAGTACTAAAGTTAGCATTCAGGCATCTGTACTGGCCTTCCCTTAGGGTCCTGACAGGATACGTCCTCAGCTGTAGCCACTAAGCGCACCCCCCGTATGCATTTGCTACATTCCCTTATAGGAGGCAGGCTCTGCCTGACTCTCATCTCTTTCTTCACTCTCATCCCCATGGACTGGTCTCTGTCCCTTCTCTGCCCCCTTCTCTGCCTCTTCTCTCCCCTACCCTCAATAAACCTCCCACTAGGCCCTGTTGTATGGTGCGACTCCTTCCCACCATTTTTAAAATACAGTATTTGTCACCGAGACTCAGATCGGTTCTCCCGGCAATCTGAGATGTGCCGGGACCCTGGAACCTGGTCCACTTACAACAGCCCTACTTTCCCACCTAACAGTTTGCTGGGGCTCTCCCTCCAACACCAACAATTGGTAAGCCTCCCCCAATCCCCAATTCCCTCTCTGGCCATTTCCCATGAATGAGGCTTTGTTTCTCAAGCATAGTCCTTGCCTTCTGGCTTTTCTCAGAGTCCTGGTACTGGGCGACTCTGTGTCATTTGGGCTCTTAGCCCATCAGCCCCTGCTTCTTTGGATGTCGGTCCTCACTGAATTTCTGGGACACAAGAGATTTCCAGCCCTTGGACCTTCTCCACCTCACTTATGGAAAATGCACCTACCTCTATATCTAGTACGTGATTTAAGGGCTTATCTGCCTTTGCAGTTAGACTTACTCCTTAGATACCAATCAAAATGGCTGCTTACCAGCACCCCATATCCCAGTATTTCATAGGACCTTTACAATTTCTGCCAGTGATCCAGTAGATAGCTTTCTCTTATCAAGTCCCTACTCTGACGTAGCCTTTCACTTTCACTCTTTTGCTCTCCCCCTTCCTCAAACCTCTTGTACTAACTTTGTTGCCTGTGGCGTGTTTGTTTAGTGGCATACCTTGGCAAGGCCTGTCAAGGATACCTACTTCACGCTGGACCCTACCTGCCTGCCCCACCCTCAGCAGATTTCTCTCTTCCACTTGCAACAAATCTGCTTTCTCATTCACCAACAGCTTTGTTTTCCATTCAGTACCAACAATTGGGTCTCTGGTGGGGCTACCTGCCTCTAACCATTCCCTGAATGTGAGACTGGTCTCAATATTCCTTGGACCAGGCATTCGGGAACCAAGAAAGAATTGTCCACTTTCTTTCTTCTTCTTTGCTCCAAGACCTGCTTGTGTCTGTCTGTTCTCCCTCTCCAAATATTCTGTCTGTTTGTTGCAATGTGTGAATCAGAGATGGAGAAGCCAGATTCATCTTGCTCAGCACACACCAGTTTTTGCTTTCTTTTAATTTGTTCAACTCCTATTTAATATATGTGTGTTTGTGCCTGTAACTTAGATTTAACCCTATATGTGTAAATGTAAGCTGGGTTTAATTCTGCACGTATGTGTATGAAACTTGGATTCAACTCTGTATATGTGCATGTAACTATTGTTTAGAAAAACGTGTTTTAAACAGCAACCATGTGACTCTCCTCCATCTTGGCTGGTGACCTCATCATGATTTCTTGTGAGCTCCAGGGAGTCAACTTGTATCCACCTCGAACAACATCTTGCCAAGTCCAAATGGTTCTAGATGGTTCCACAGAGCCTGGACAGTAAAATGAAATAGCTAGCTACCCCAGAACGTGGCCAGCACCCTAGTTTTCTCAGGTTCCCCAAGGAAGATCCATGTCCCCTAGGCCAGCAAGAAACAGTCTCGAAAATACAGCACCCTCATCCCTGCCTCACCTGCTACCCCTTTCTAACTCCTCACCTTTTTATAATAAACAAAAGGGAGGAATATTAACATTTAGGCATCTGTACTGGCCTGCCCTTAGGATCTTGACAGGATATACCTCAGCTGCAGTCACTAAAGCCTGTCCCATCCGGTGCCTGCTCCAGCGTCCTTCTCCTTTGTCTTCCTTCCTTTCTAACTAACTGTGTGTTCTAACACAGAATTTAAGTGTCGTAGGAATCATTACCCCTCCCCACAAAAAGACAACATTGTCAGGGACAGAACTGTGGAAATGGACCCTAAGGAAATGTTTTCTACATTGTTAGAGACAGTGGAGCACGGTGTTCAGACAGAGGGAAGAGATCAAACAGAAATGCAGAGAAAAGATAAACATGATATTAAGAGGCAAACTGATTTACCGAGTTAAAATACTCAGGATAGAGATGAGAAAAAATACGTAGATGGGGTATCTCCGTATGGATTGTTCGGGGCGATTAACCTCACCTATGGACAGAGTTTCCTAGCCTAAGGCAGCAGCATCTTTTAGAATGACAATTACAGAGACTTCAGGAAGTGGAAAGTCATTTGTGACTATATGAAGGTTTGTCTTTATATAGATTTCATTCTAGCCTGTGGCTCTCACATTAGATCCCTTTGGCCTGAGGTGAGCAAGGGAAGTGAGGAAGGAGGAAATCGAAGCCTGACTGTGCACACACAGGGCGCTGTCATCCCAATGTTCATGTCAACACGGCTGCCACTTCTCAGTTTCTGCCCTGTCATCTACCAGACAACTGGAGAGGAAATAATATTCAAATAGTCTCTGGGATTGAGGAACCAATTTAGGAAGAAGGGCAAGAGTGAGTTGCTTGAAAAATTCAACACAATGACATGCCTTTTGGGTTGAATTATTTTAACAATATGTATTTATGAAGCTTTTGGTGAATATAGGCCTTTTCAAACTTGGAGATTTAATCATTTTTTTTTACAAATTGCTTGAACACAATACAATATTGCTGTATAATGAATATTGAGACTGGACAGTGTTTTGTTCGAAATTATCTGCCTATGATTATGATAAAATCAGATAGTAAAATTATGTTTCTAACTATTGCCTTTCCTGGAATAAATGAAATCTTCCGTCATGATAATGACAGTCTTTCTGGGGTGCTGGCAGGGCACACGTTCATGCAGTCTTAATTTCCCAGCTTAGCCGCTGCTGCCATCTAGTGGCTAGTTTTATCAGTAAACAAAAGTTAATTCAGAAAATGGCCTTAGAATTGATAATACAATTCGTTGATATCACTAAAAATGACATCCTCAAAGCTAACTCTATCCTGATAATAATTATGCTATATCATTAAAGTTCTAAAGACAAATAAATATAAAAATAACACATAATTTGAAATTAAATATAGAATTAATTATATATGTATACATATAATCTCAAATTAAAATGCTTAGTATTGAGATCAAATGCTTACTAAATATTCTAATATCAACCATATTATATTAAACACAGATAGAAATAATTATTAAAAATTCCCCCTAACTTTGAGTATATTAATTTTTAGGTGAGAAATGGGGAGAAATGAAAACCAAAACCTTGTCTGGGACTCAAAATTACTTTTTCCATCATCATTAAGAGACAGAATGGTAAAGCCTCACTCTCCTCTAGGGTCATTCTCTCCTTAGTCTTTAGGATGATGGTCCACATCTGTGTACCTGAACTTGCCTGGGGATCTAGCCTCTCTAGAGTGATATATTCAAGCATCTAAAATGGATCCACCACACCCTGGGTCCTTACTGGAATACCGTCTTTCTGCAAGGATCCTCAGGTTGATGTGCTAACCTACCTCTAGCCCATTGTGAGAGAACTAAAGCTTCATGTCCTCCTTGGTTTTAAGTAACGTGTGTGTGTGTGTGTGTGTGTGTGTGTGTGTGTGTGT
>CABHPH010158635.1:0-50742 GCA_902168325.1 Peromyscus nudipes
CACACACACACACACACACACACACACACACACACACCCTGCTCTGGTATCCTCAGTGTGTTCACACCCTGAGTCCCATCCTTATGTTGAAAATCCCCAGTTTTAAATCTAGCTCAGACTTCTTGTCCTTCAGACCCACACAGCCACCTGTCCACGAGACACCTTTGGTGAGATTTCTAATGAGTGTCTTGGAGCCGACAAGTCTGAAGGTCTCTCCAGCACCCTACCAAACACAGTCTGTGCTGTGATACCCTGAGAGTCCAGTGTCTCCTCTCCTCTCTGCGCTCACAAGTGAACAAGAGCAAACCCTACTACCACCTTCGAGCCTCAGTCTCCCCAATCCTCCTCCCCTGCCGCCCTTCACCCCAACCCCCACCTGCTTTATTTTCTAGCCAGTTTCTTAGCACTTAACTATCGCATTCCCATCTTTTACTGTGTCTTTCCCCATGGAAATGTAAGATACTTGAAAGACAGGGGTTTTATCTGTTTTGTTCATGTCTGTATCTCTGAAATCTAAAACGGAGCTAAGCCTATAGAAAGTGGTTGTGATGATTGATTCTCATTATCAATTTGATTTGATTGGCCTTAGAAGACACACCTCTGGCTTATCTGAGGGTGTTTCTAGACAGGTTTAACTGAGGAGGGAAAATCCACCCTGAAGGTGGATGGTGTCACTCCAGGGACTGAGGCTCTAGACTTAATAAAACAGAAAAAGCCAGCCGAGCACCAGATTCATTGCTCTGCCTCCTGACCGTGGAGGTTTTGTGCTCTTACCACACCCTGATGTACTGTATCCCCTCGATGAGACAAAACAAATGCCCTCAAGTTGCTTTTATGGGGCATTTTGTCCCATCAGCGAGTGAAGTGACAGATACAGTGGTCCAAAACCATTTGTTATAAATAAGTGCATTCACACTTCAGCAATGATGGAGCTTGCTCTACACAGGCTTCCCTGGTCTCTCTGCAGCTCCCCGTGTTTAGGGTTTCAAGCATGGCCTTCAATACGATGCAGTACTGCTACCAAGCTAAGCTCTCATTTTCCTGCTGAGTTCTGAGTTTTCCAAACCTTAGCTCTCGAGTCTATTGGTTTATTTGTGTGTGTGTGTGTGTGTGTGTGTGTGTGTGTGTGTGTTTTGTGTGCATGCACATGCACATGCACGCTCATGTGTAGGTCAGAGAACAACTTTTGGAAGTCAGTTCTCTCTTCTGCCCACCATGTGGGTTCTAGGAATTAAACTCAGTCCATCAGGTTGGGTAGTGAGGGCTTTATCCCATGAGCCCTCTCACTGTCCCCATTTATTTATCTTTTTAGCCCCCTCAGCCCAAGCACAGGAGTTAGCTGTTCCTACAGCTCAAGTTCAGACAGACCATTCATTTTGTCTAGTATGAATCTCATCTTTATTACGAATCTCATCTTTATTAAGCACATTTTCTACACCTGATCCCCCCACCTCCTTTTCAATATCATCAGCCTAACACCCTGTGAGGACAAGGATGGGTATCTGCCTCCTCTTCAAATGTCAGTACCAGCTACTTAACAATCCAACTTTCTGAAGCATTTCAGCATATTTGCAGTAGCTGCTGAATTCAGTATATCAACACTCCCATGTCATAAGAATGCTAAAGCTCAAGTGATTTTTTTTAAAACCTTGTCTCTGTGGAAAAAGAGAATCACCTCCGCCAGGATCACACACTCGGGGTGGAGGCAGGAGCTGAAGCGGGGCACACTGACTCAGGTCATGTGACCTTCCCTCTTCGTCATCCTCCTCTCTTCAATGCTGACTGGAAAATGGAGTACTTGCTCAAGGGGGCACGTGAGTAACTTGTGGGACAAAAGAAAGAACGGACTGATCCAACATCCTCCTCAGCAGATTCCAGGTTCTCTTCCTTCTTCCAACCATTGCAGTCACAGTTCCGAGGAGAGGTGTCAAGGAGGAAGGGTGGTGAGACACAAAGATGCCATTTTGCCAAAGCCAACAAATCCACCACATGCTAGACAGTGCTCTGGAAGGCCCAGCTGTTCTCCATAGGTGGGAACCAACAACTGTGTCATAGGCTGGCACCACCAGCCTTGGCTGAAAGATGGACAGGAAGAGAGACGGCCAAGTGTTGCCAGCTACTCACCTCAGTCTCAGGAAGGTCCCCTGGTTCTGACTTAGTGGCATCTAAAATAAGTCCTAGGCAGAAAACCTTTCATTATTAATAGCAATGCAGCTCGGGCCACCAGCATCTCTACTGGCTTCTGATTTGGCAGGTGCAATGTGTACCTACTGCTTTAGGCAAGAGACACTGAGGCTCACGCTCCAGAGTCCTCAGACCAGCTCTGCTTTGACTTTATTTTGTTAATACTTTGATAACCACGACCCCTGTGTTCCAGTTTCCCCCATGTCTGTGCTTCCTGTTTCTCCCATTGGCCCAGAAGTCTCCTGGAACAGCCTGGACTTCATGGACATGGATACTGTTTCTCCCTCATCTCACTTGGAGTTGTCTGAAGGCAAGGGCAATGCCTCTGCCATTAGATGGGAAGTTTCCATGGTCAAAGGTAGCTTCAGAATTGCCTGAGCTATCTCTGTTTGCTCTTTTAGCATCCTCTACCACCAAGGACATGTGTGCTTTTATCCCTCTCTGCAGAGACCACAATGGCCAACTTGACCATGAGGGGCCCGGTGAGTGTAGCAGGCCGTGGTCAGCAAAGGCACCTTGGCCCCAAGTCTGAGCAGGTGCCAGTGCTCAGGTCTCACATATCTGCACTGAGATGCAGCAGGGTGAAGCTGCTGCACACCCGTGCCGGCAGGACAGATGGAAAGGAAGGGTAGAAGGACTGGCCTAGGCCACAGCACAGAAGCAAAGAGGCCCCATCAAGCCGGAGTGCTTTGCCTTCCCAGTGGATTGGTTCAAGCTGTTTACAGAGCAACGACAGGGATCAGGGTTCTTGGGAAGAAGTCTGCGCTTGTAAATGGCAAACACTATTCTCCTTTAATACCACAAACCGATCTTACGACTCTTCTTGGTTTGTGGGGATTATTATTTTATTCCAGTCTTAATCATCTTATGTTAGTTAAATTATTTTATTATACAATTCATCAAATGCTAAGCAATAAAGATGCACAAAAATGGTATCATGTGGAGCTGGAAAGAGGGCTGAACAGTCTCAGTCGGAAAGAGCACTGACTGTTCTTTCCAGAGGACCAGGGCTCATTCCCAGAACCCATGTGGCAGCTCACGACTATCTGTAACTCCAGTTTCAGGGGATCTCACACCCTTTTCTGGTCTCTCAGAGCACCAGACAAACATGTTGCATGCGGACATACATGCAAGTAAAATACCCATGCACATAAAAAACTAACAAAAAATGGTATCGTGTTTATATTTCGTCTCCTAATGGCCTTAGTGTGGCTTTGGGATTACCGATCAAGGTATGAATTCCAGGTTGTGTCCATTTATCTGTGAGTAATTTTACTTCGGTTAAATTACTCGACCTATTTGTGTTTTAGTTTCCCTGTATATACATGAGGGGTATAGTGCTCCTTTTCAGCCCCACATGGATCTAAACTCTGAGGCTTGCACAGTCTTTCCCAGCTGGCCCCGCCTCAGCTGTCATCGCGCTGGGCTCTGCGGAGCCAGCCTGTCCACAGGCTGCTCCTGCCACCCCCATTCACCTGGCATTATCTCTTCCCCAGGCCTCCACTCACTCCTCACAGGGCAACAGGGAAGGCACTTCCGTGGAGAGGCTTTCCTTTATTCCCCTCACCTAGACCACGTTAACCAGTCTTCCCAGCAGCGCCCCCCAGAGGTCAGTGTGTGAACAATTGAATGGCCTTTTGTCACCGCATCAAAATGAGCAGGTTATAATTCGGATGAGCTAGGGTGTGGTCCTATTGTAGCTATTTCTAACAAAGTTCCAGGTGATCTGATGTTCCTGGGAGGAGACTGGTCCCTTAGACACCCACAATTGCTCCATTAACATTATTTGTATTTCCTGCCTAACTCAGGCCCCGGGTAGTCCTTTGCCCTGCTCAGCCTTTGCTGTCTGGATGAGAAATGCTCCAGAAATGGAAACTCAATGGAGAAACAGGCACGATGCGGGCAGCCTGGTTTCTGGTCAGAGTTAAAGAGAGGCAATCATAATATACATGTTGCATACAGCTTGTAAAGCGAGGGCCACATCTTCTATCTCTTTTCTACTCCAAATCATTCCTGGAATATCTTGGGCCCATAACTAAGTTCTTGGATGTTTTGCTGCGTGGATGATGAATGAGCAAACCCATAAGAGGCTCTGGCCCATGGTCCTTTAGGAGCAGGCAACGTATACAGAACGTCACACTGAACACATCACTATCTCTTCCTATAGCCCAAACCTGGCCTTTTACCGGGGGTCAAGAACACAGAATTTAAATACAGGTCCCAAAGACCAAAGAGGCACCAAGCATTCCTCAGAGCAAACAAACAAGTCACAGAGCCCAGGAAGGAGGGTTATTGTTTTAAAAATTATTTCCGTAGTCCTCCAAGAACTGGAACAAAGCGGGATTGTCCTGGCTGCCTCCCCTGCAAGAATTCACATGCTAGACTCGTCTAAATGCCAGAGCAAACGCTGCTCAGAATACAATTATTAAACCCAGCAAGCAGCTGCCATACCGAGGGCGGGGGCTGGAAGTCCCCCTCTTTCCATTCTGCAGCAGCTCTGGGCAACGAGTCTTAGCTCTCTGCCTCCAGTGTTTCTGCTGCCCGGCCCTGCTTCCCCTCCTCCTTATCGCTCCCTTTGGCCTACTCCATGCTGCCCCTCCCAGGAGAGATAGTGGGTGAGCATTGTATGCAGTGTGGAGGCATCTGGAAAAAAAAATCATCATCTCAAGGAAGTCAGCAGATTGGGCTGGTTCCGGGATATCTAACCCACTTGCAGAGGCCCTTCCCTTCATTCTCAACCTCCAGAAGACCAGGAAGAAACCAAAAACCAGGAGAAAGCACCTGAGATTCAGAATTCTGCAAAAAGTGATTACGGAGTTGGAGGAGCCGCTCACACAAAGGCGGTAGGGAAGGGCCACACTCAAACTCAAATGTGGGGTCTTGAGCAAAAGTGAAAAATTACAACATGGAATCGAAATGGCGCCTCAGGCTACACTATCAGAGATATTACATGTGAAGGCCACGTGACTCATTCAGCTGTCCTGGTTAATGGGCAGCACACTGCTGTACTTTCATCCAGATGAAGTGATAGGCAAGCAGCCTACACTGAGCTACATCATCAATCCCTTTTGCATTTTAAACTTTGAGACAGGTTCTCACTACGTCACCCAGACTGGCCTTAACCTCTCTTGGTAGCCCAGGCAGGCTTTGAACTTGGGATCCTCCTGCCATAGCCTACTGAGTAGCTGGGATTACAGGCCTGTACCATCAGCTTGGAGACCAAATTTTAAGGGCTGTTTTTGAGGCGGATACCCTGGTTGCCTGCTGATCAGCTGAGTCTAGCCACATTGAGTGTCATCACTGAATGAACAAGGACAGCAAGAATGAATGCACACTAAACAGTTCCCAAAGAGCAGAGGTGAATGACCCCAAAGGGCCAGCCATGTCCACTGCCTGCCAGATCCCTGATGACTGACACAAAGGGACGGCTCTATATTCATTCAAAAGAGGTAGAGACTGGGGGAGGTTTTCAGGCAATGCAGGCCATTGGATATACTAGACCGTTTATAAATGCTTGAAGAAGGAGCAGGAATTGGGTAGGCCAGGAGGGAGAGGAACAGATCATGTGACACTAGGTTGTGGTTTCAGCAACAGCTTAGCTCTGGTCTTAGGGTGAGAGGGACATCAGTGTGAGCAGAGAAGGTTTGCACGTAAGAGAAGTGGGAGAACTGGAGAGAACGTGGGACACTTTGAATGCCACACTAGGGTTTTCTCTTTTATAAGTTGTGTGAACAACATGTGAGGCATTCTTACAGTAAAAGGCCTCGGTGATCCAATGAAGCGAATACTCCTTCAACACTCTCTTCTCTCACCCACGTCCCCTCTCAAGCCAATATTGTTATTAGCCTAGTAGCCATCCTCTGGTAGCAGACAGAAGAACTCATGCTCCAGGACAAGTGAACCGCCGGACCTTCCTGAAAGAAGGTTTATGTTCAAGAGGGGAACCGTAGAGATGACAGCTAACTCTTGAGAAGTGAGTTCAACAAGGCATGAGATGGAAGAGTGTGAACGATGCAGGAAGAAAGCCAACACATAATCTTGCAGTGGTACCCAAACTGACCAGTGGGAACTAACACTGTGGGGTGCTGCTTAGAGACAGAAGATAGAAGGGGCATTTTTAATGGTAATAGTTGAAGGAGAGTCTAGAGCAGTGATTCTCAACCTTCCTAATGCTGAGGTCCCTTAATACAGCTCCTCATGCTGTGATGACCCCACAATCATAAAATTATTTTGTTGCTACTTCATAACAGTAATTTTGCTGCTGTTATGAATTATAAATATATGATATGCAGGATATCTGATGTGCAATCTCCAAGGGAGTCACTACTTATAGATTGAGAACCACTGATCTAGAAGGACAGAGGCAAGGAACAGTTTCTATTATAAACAGAACTGGGATGATGGGATTTAGGATTCTCAAACATGGGTTTACCACACCAGCCAAGATAGTAAGAGAATTCTCCCTGGGGCTCAGGATGTAGCCCAATGGTAGAAGACTTGTCTGCAAGGCACAGTGACCTAAGGTCCATCCCTAGCACCCACAAAAAGAGAATCAGCAATAATATCAGTTCCGAACTGAACAGAACCTGGAGAATTGCCTTAATAGCTCAAGCAGGGAAAAACTCTAGGAAGAAGAATGGCCAAGAAGAGGTGGGAGGAAGGTCTACTCCATATTTTAAAATCTGAAAGCTGGGCCAGGTGGTCACAGTGCACACCTTTAATCCCAACACTCGGGAGGCAGAGGCAGGCAGATCTCTGAGTTTGAGGCCAGCCTGGTCTATAGAGTGAGTCCAGGACAGCCAAGGCTACACAGAGAAACCCTGTCTTGAAAAACCAAAATGATGATGATGATGATGATGATGATGATGATGATGATGATGATGATAAATATCTGAAAGCTGGGCGGAATGGCACATGTCTGTATTCCCAGACTCTCGGAAGACAGGACACACAGACAGCTTCAACCAAGAAGTTTGAAGTCAGCTAGAGAAGCACAGTGAGACCTTATCAAAGAAAGAAAAACATAAAACTATATCAGGGCTGCTGTCTTCCTCAGTGACACACATACTCACGTGCTAGGAGCTGTAAGTTTTCAGTCTAAATTAAAAGGACTAGAATTAAAACCAAAACCAACCAACCAAAGAAACAAACGAAAAACTGGACATAGGAAACTGGTTTCCTGCTGCTCAGGTCTCCCTCCTCCTTCCCCGGCTCCAAGAAATGAGTTAATGGTTTGGTCAACCCAAGCAAGTGGTGATGCCACTTTGAAGCCTTTGCTGGCTGTTGGCTTAGGGACGGGAACACGGCTCAGTTGGCCAATGAGGCACAAAGAAGTAAACTGAGGAAACTTCTGACAAGTATTTTGTCTCCATAAAGCATGCAGCAGAAGCATGGCATTTTACTTCCACCAGGAACTTAACTGTTTCAGGACATATGTTTGGAATAAGGCATCCATTTTGTAACTATGAAGTTACGAATCTGGACCCTAAGAGGCATCAAGCTAAAGATGTCAAAGCAGAAAAGCAAAAAACAAAAAACCCAAAACAAAACAAAACAAAACAAAAAACAAACAAAAGCAAAACAAAAAAACAAGCCAGTTCTTAAAACCTAAGTCTTACTCCAACCTGGAAAGCAACTCCCTTGAGACAGAAAGGTATTAACGGCCTCTTGTTGAGTACATGATGCTAGGGCGCTCTGTTAATCGTGTAAAGCAGACAAGTGAGAACTCTTCAATAGCCTCACCTGCTTTCCCCAAGACTCTAAAATACTTGATGGACAGCAAGGTTTCTCCTGTATCCTGGACTTAGTGAGCAGGAGAGGGAAAGGGGGAGGAGCTAGGTGGAGTCAGGAAAAGCCTAACCCTGCAAAAGCAATCCGGGAGGCTGTAAGGTTGTCTCGCTCAATTCAGAAATGGTATAACAGTGTGATTTACTCTGTCTAACTCAATGAGCATTAATTGCACACTCTCTATGTACAAATCCCTTTGGAGAATAAAATGGCGAACAGCTGTGAAGGTTAGTCTTGATGGTCAATTTAATGTGACCTAGAATCACTATGGAAACAAGTCTCTGAGAATGCCTTTGAGGGATTACCTAGATTAGGTTAATTAGACCCACCCTAAATATGTGTGGTAGCATTCCTTGGGCAAGACTGAATAAAAAGAGAGTTTAGTGCAAGCATTCATCACTACATTTCCTGATTGTGGATGCAACTTGACCAGCTGCCCGAGACTCATGCTGTTATGACTCCAGTGACTTAATGGACTACACACTCACGCTGTGAACCGAAATAAATCCTTCCTTCCTGAAGCTGCTTCTGTCAGGTATTCTGATACAGCAACAAGTCACACAGAACAAGTGTGTTCTGAGAACTAAGGGCTAAGAAGCAGGAGCATTGCTACAGTAAGCCAGACCATGTTAGGTTTGGAACTAGACCTTTGGAACTAGCTTGTGGGTGGAATGTGGAAAAGTTTGGAACTAACTGCTGTAAGCAGAGATTAAGGCACCGCTCTGGTGAGGACTTGGAAGACAAAACAAAACAAAACAAAACAAAACAAAACAAAACAAAACAAAACAAAACAAAACAAAACAAAACAAAACACCAAGAGAAATGTGGACAGTACAGGCTTGGCTCAAGATGTTTAAAAGTGGAATGAGTGCTCTATCAGGAACTGGGCTACAGTTCACTCTTGTGACATTCTAGTGAAGAATCTGGCTGCCTTCAAGGATCCATAGCCTGAGAACATGTGTGAGGTTGAATATAGGAGAGACAAACTAATTTGTTTGGAAGAGGAAATTTCAAGACCAGGTAGCGTGGATAGCGACAGCTCTCCGCTCTCATCCAGATCTACAGTGAGAGAGAACAGAAAGAAACTGAAAACGTGCAGCCTGTTGAGGTAAATGTAAGTTAGTTTAACCTTCCAGCCAAGCAAGGTTTTAGAGCAGCTGTAATTGTTAAAGAGATTAGCGCTATTAAAGAGAAACTTGGAACTTTGCCCTGGGGCAACAAGAATGGAGTCCTGAGGTCAAGGCCCCAGGAGTCAAAGCATCTGTGAAAATGCAAATTCATTTGTAAGGAGAGAGAGTAAGATAATAACGCAGCTGAATGGGTTCTCGGATGGTTCGTTTTAATTGCCAACTTGACACATGCTACAGTCTCGGAAGGAGTCTAAAGGAGTCTCATGGAGTATTGTCCAGATAAGAACGGCCTGTGGCATGTCTGAAGAGAATAATCTTGATTGCATTAATTCAAGTGAGGAGACTTGTCCACTGTGGGTGGCACCATTCCCTGGGTAGGGGATTCTGGATCGCACTAAGATAGGAAAAGTGAGCTGAGCGCTAGCATGTCTGCATTAATTCACTGCTCTCTGCTCTTGGCTGTGGATGCAATGGGATTTGCTGCTTCCAGTTTCTGCAGCCTTGACTTTCCCCACTGGTGAACTGTAACCTGGGATTATAAATAAAGAGAAAGACAAATAAAGTCTTTCTCCTTTCAGTTCCTTTTGTATTTCGTCACAGCAACAGAAAATAAAACTAAGCTAGATTCCCTACTTAAAAATAGCCACTCAGGAAACTGTTTCCTCAGGGTCAATGCAACTGTGGCTCAATGTGGGACAGGCTCCATCCCAAACTGGCATCAGAACTTGGTAGCATCAGCCACATGTTACTGATTTTGCAGGCATAGAGATGCAAGATTGAGGAGGTCATTGACTCTTGAATCAGAATTCCAGGGAGTTGCTGACACCAGGCACTATGTGGCAGGGTCAAAGTCCTTGAGAAGAGGTCCTGCAAAGCCGCAGCATAAGGCTGGGAAAGTCAAGTCCACACTGCAGTGAAACCCCAGGATGCTGGAGCTACCAGGACCAGGGGACATCTGCCAAATAAACCTTCAAGCACAAAGTGGAGTTGGCCCAAGACAGAGACCATGGGTTCTGCAAGAGGCAGAGCTGGATGGGAGCGGGGGTTACCCAAGTCCTTTGGAGCCCAGATGACTTCATCATGAGCCCTTGATTTAGTTGTGATTCAGTCTTTGATTCAGTCTGCAAGAGGCAGAGCTGGATGGGAGTGGGGTTACCCAAGTCCTTTGGAGCCCAGATGACTTCATCATGAGCCCTTGATTCCTGTTGTGATTCAGTCTTTGCTCTAATCATGAAGTATGCCGCCATCCTTCCCTTTTTAAAAGGACAACATCTTTGAGTCTCATATGAGACTTGGCCTTTGGACTTGTAAGTAGTGTTGAATTGTTAAAGACTAGGAGGACCTTTGTTGAGAATGAATCTTGCATCATGAGACCGCTGTGAGCCTGTTCGGTAGAACTGTGATGGTTAATCTTGATTGTCCACTTCAAAGGATTTAGAATCACCATGGGAACCCCCCTCAGAATGTCTGTGAGACATTATTTTAGATTAGGTCAACTGAAGTGTCTAGACCCACCCTAAATGTGGTGGAGCCATTCCACGGACTAGTGTCTTGGAGTAAAAACTGAACGTGAGCTGTACACAAACATTCACCCTCTGCTTCCTGATCACAGAGACAATGTAATCGGCTGCCTCAGGCTCATGCCGCCATGATTTCCCCCACTGTGATGGGCTGTATCCTTGAACTGTGAGCCCAAACCACCTCTTCCCTCCGGAAGTCGCTTTTGTCAGGCTTTTTGACCCAGCAACAAGGTAAGTAGCTAACACAGTAACACACGGTCACTGTGAGGCCTCTTTTCCCTGTTCTTCAGCAGCTATGGACTGGGCACCAGGCCCTGTTGCTAGGTCATGTCCTGGTCTTCTCCCACCGTTGTGTTTATGCAATTCAAGCGTGGCGGCTCCCTGTGACTCCGTGATGGTCTCAGTCTCTGCATCTCCCTGCATCTTACCTCTGCCCATGGTTTTAGTCACTTCCTACTCATGCTGACTTCTCTTACCCACTCTTCTCTCCCACAGTTAGATCTACATCTTCAGCTTTTTACTATCCGTCTGTACTCTGTTCTCTCATGGGGACCTTCAAAACTACATGTTTAAAAGCAGACTCCTGCTCTTCTCTACCAACCTATCCTTCCTACATACATCACCGGGTCCCAATCCAGCAAGTTCAGCAACTAGTCCTGACAGCCAGACTCCTCTGTCTCTTAGCCACCAATATCCAACGGCCATCCACTTGGGCTCCTAAGTATCAGTTGACTCTGCTCCTAACATTCTTGCTTCCCATTGGTGCTTTAGTTCAAGTCTCAACGGCATCACTACAAAACCAGATCATCATTTTCTTACTCTCTAACCATTTTCTTTTAGCTTCTGCAAGACAGTTCTCCTCTGCTATAGCCATGTCTTCAGACAACCTTAGGATGTAAAACATCTGAGTCCAAAGCAAGGTTGGATGTACGTTGGCACAGCCTAGGTACTGTCCAATAGAAATATGATAACAACATAGACCACAGGGATATTTTTATATTTGCTAATATTCACCCTAAAGTAAAAAGAGAAAAGTTAAAATTATTTCATTATTTTATGTACTCTAAATATTATCTTTAAACATGTAATCAACACATAAGAATTACTGAGATACTTTACACCAAACATAATAAATCTTCAAAATGTGGTGTACCGTTTATACTGACAGCATCTCCTAATTCAGGGCCAGGCACACTTCAAATGTGCCCGTGGCTATCATGTAGGACATCACAGTCCTGGACCAACCAACTAACAACGGTATATGCCAGATGTGACTTGAGGTCATCCTGCGGCATTTGGGACACAAGATGACCACAGGTACACAAGCGACTCTCAGCATTGCCTCAGAAGAGTCCCCCAAGCTGAGCCTGGATTAATTGTTGCTCTATGCATTGTGAATAAATAATATGGCTGTGGTAAGCCATGAAGTTTAGGTTTGAGGCATAACACATGCTAATGGGTCAGTAGCAAACAGTGTTCACATTTGCCAAACTGGAAGTGCTAAAAGTTGAGCAAACGATGGGCTAACTACTCAAGGCAGACAAAGAAGGGTGGTGTTAACAGAGCAAAAGCATCCTTCAAGCGTGTGGTCCATAGCAGGGAACTAACGGTTACACAGATTGTTCCCATTTTACAAATAGTAAGCCCTCCATGTTTGTAAGCTGTTTTCTATGGGACTCATTCAAGTACTTAAACATGAAGAAAGGTCTGGAGCATACATGGCATGCCAATGACCAGTAAGAACACAGAGCCCCCCCCCCCCAGAGTCATCTCTAAAATAGTTTGGATGCAGGATACATCATTAGCTTTTCTATGCTTCAAAAACAACAACAAAAATATGATATAAACAACTTAAAAGAAGATTTTTTTTGGGCTCACTATTTCTGAGGTTTCAATCCATTGGCTCCATTGCTAAAAGCCTGTGGTGAGGCTAAACATCGTGACGCAGCAACATGTGGCAGAGGAGGCTGCACAACAGCATTAAGAGAAAGGAGGGGTCTAGATACAATATATACTCTTCAATGGCACACCCCCATAATCCACTTCCTTCCAGCAGGACCTAATTCCTAATAGCTGTGAATCCAGAATGGATGAACCTGTTAATAAAACAGACTAGTGCCCCTCACTGATCCATTCCCTTCTACTGAAGCTATCAACATGTGAGCCTCTTGGGGAGACACTGTATGTCTGAACCATAACTCAAGGCTCCACGGAAGCCTGGGTAGAGACAGTGCATGGCCCCAGGTTTCCTTGAAGACTGAGTCAGGCCAGAAGTTTGATGGTAGCCCACGGAACAGTCCATTCTGGCTCTTGCAGGTCTGTGGTCAAGTGCTGTTTAAGCTCCTCCCAGCCACATCTGGCTCCAGGATGGCCCAGCCCTGGGTGCAGCCTCAGTGCCCAGCTCTGAGGGGGGCCTTCACTTCCATAAGCACGTCCCAACACTGCCTAGACTCTGAGTCTCTTGTTTCCAGACCCAGAGTTTTGTCCCGACAATGGAGGTGAGATAAAGCAGGGCCTATTCAGGGAGCCCAGGCATGGGTAGCCCAGATCAGGGGAAGTGATGCCCAGTGGTATGACTCTTGGGCCAAATGGGAAAGGTCCTTCTCCGTGAACTGTTCTGAGGAACCACCATTTCTACAACCCTAAAAAACGGTCACAGGCTGGACTTGGTAGACAGAGGAGTTAGGTCAACAGTACGTCCTGCACTGGCTAACCCTCTGCCTATACCTTCCTCTCTGGTCTTCCTCTCACTGTTTTCCCGGACTGTACTTCCTAAGCAAGACGCAGCACACAGGTCTGTCCCTTAGGCTCTGCTGTCTAGAAACTCCAGACAAGATGTCCAGAGACTCAGGACACCACAGAGCTCTTTGCATTCTGCGTCAACTAGGACTTTTGGTCCCTTACTTGTAGATGCTTTAGTTGAGACCCAAATTTCTGGCTCACCAATGCAGTCACGATTTCTTCACCTACCCTACCATCTTTGCCTCAGGAGGCCTGGCCCATCACTAGGACACCAAGCTAGGCATTTACGGGAACATGTCACTGTGTTATCATCCCCCTAGGACAGTGCCCTCTGCTTTCTAAGGACACACGCATCTTTTTTTTCTTATTTCTTCATTTAAACTTGAAACACTCCTCCCTTACCCCCTTCTTCTAGTATTTCTTCATACCAGAAACCAGTGCATGTAGATGTGTGTGTGTGGGGGGGGGGTCACTGCTTGCTTTATTACCCTATAAAATAGGGTAAAATCTTAGGGTGGCTGGATACCCTAAGGCCTGTTTTGTTTTTCCAAGAAGAGTAGTTTAGTATCCTCAGTCACACGAGAGCCACAGAAGGGGATAGAGCATGGAGTCTCACACAGCTGCAGAGCCCAGGCTACTCCCTGCACCAGCCCAGCTCTGTAGCAGTTCCTGACTGAGTGGATGGAGGAAGGAGTCCTGTTACCAAGGGGACACCTCACAGCCGCCATCCCTGGGATCTCAAGTGATGAATAACTCTTCCTGTGGGTCTTGCAGGAAAGTCAGACGTTTGCCCGGGTGCTCTGCCTCTTCCTAAGCAGACCTAGGGAACCCACAGGGCCTTTCCGCTCTCACCTCGGTCAGACTCTGCCTCCTTTCTCTTTTACACACGGAAACCCAGCATAGGTAAGGCAGCTGTCAGTGCAGGGGAAATTGCCCTTTTAAGCTCTGCACTGAGATAAGGTGGAGTCTGGATACAATTAGCAGCACACCAGGATCTTACTGGATTCTACAAATTTGTAGACTGAAGACCGATGACAGCTCTCAGCCGCCAGATAACTATCACCAATTACCACCTGGCAGATTTGCCTTCCCTGATTATTCCTGGGATCTGGGAACTGCCTGGAGCCTCCAGTTTAACCTGAGGAAAAGAAACAGGGCTTATACACACTAGGGGAGACATCTGGCTGCCTTGATCTGGAAAAGGTGATGCATCGGAAGAGAAACACAGAAGCGGAAACAATAGGCCTTTTCCGGGTTTGCTTCCCGTCGGGTTCCGGTTTATCTCAGGATGAAGGCCAGCCTCAAAGATTCCAGTCAACCTGAGGCCTGATAACAAGAAAGCCCCTGTGCTTCAACCCTATAAGGGCGGTAACTTTGAAACAACTGATGTGTTTTTATTCTCTGCTTTAAATACATACGTGTGTGTGTGTGTGTGTGTGTGTGTGTGTGTGTGTAAAAATGTGTATGTTTGTCTGTCCACAATATTTGTGCAGTGCCTGCAGAGGCCAAAAAGGGTGTTGGATCCTGAGACTGGAGTTACAGACAGTTGCGAGCTGCCATGTGGGCGCTGGGAATTGAACCCAGGTCCTCTGTAACAGCAGCCAGTGCTCTTAACCACTGAGCCATCTCTCCACTCCCTGTTCCCTGTCCCCCCACTTCTTTTCTATCTCATTTTAACATCACAAAATAAAAGCTCTTAAACTAAACTCCTGAATTTTGTCTTTTGATCACTGTTTCTTTCTGCTCTTCAGGGAAGAGCGTCTGTGGCACTGGCTGAAGATGATGGATAGAAATGCAATAGATGAATGCCCAAAGGCACAAACAAGACAAACACGAACACAGACTGATGTCAGGGGTCGGAAGAGAACCAAGCACAGAGCAGAGAAAGTCCCAGAGACCATTTGCAAGCCCTGGCTGTGAACTGTGAATAACAAGGTCACTTTATTGCCAGGCCTCAGGGCGGTTGATTGCCATTTTACAGCACCACCAGATGGGGAGGAGCCAGGGTCCGTTCTGGGCTGCTTCCCCTCTCATTTGTTAATTGAGGATCCCTATTTCCAGCCTCAAAACTCCAGAATCCAAAGCAAATTAGGTTCCTCAAAAACCTAAGCGCTGATTTGCCCCGTGATCCAGTGCGCCCATTTCCATATTTGCACTCAAAAGAATTGAAAGCAAGACCTCGAGAGGCATTGTACAGCATGTCCACAGGAGATCTTCTTCTTTTATGTGCTTGGTCTGTGTGTGTGTGTGTGTGTGTGTGTGTGTGTGTGTGTGTGTGTGTGTGTGAGAGAGAGAGAGAGAGAGAGAGAGAGAGAGAGAGAGAGAGAGAGAGAGAGTATGTGTGTGAGCGTGTGTATGTGCAGGTCCAAAGTCGATGTCAGGAGCCTTTAATTTCTTTCTATGGTGTTCATTGAGGTGGGGTCTCTTTTCCTGTTTGTTTGTTCACTTATGGGTCAGAATCTCACCAGATAACCCTAGCAAGAGACCAGACTGGCCTGGAATTCTCAGAGATCTACAGGCCTCTGTCTCCCAAGTGCTGGTTTTAAAGGCATACTCTACCACACTCTGCATCAGGCAGAGTCTCTAACTGAACCCAGAGCTTTCTTATAGGCCTGGTCTGGCTAGCCAGCTTGCTCTAGGGATCCCCACTGCCAGCTTCTGGGAGCTGGAATTACAGGCAGGCCACCACACCCACCAGGCATTTATGTGGGTTCTGGGGATCTGGCTCTGATCCTCACACTTGAATAGCAAACCGCTTTACCAAGTAAGCGGTCTCTCCAGCCCCATAGAAGGATTTTTCATGGGCACTCAAAGATGGAAACAACCCAGACGTCCACTGACCAACGACGGGTAAAGACAAGGAAACCCATTCGAGCCGAGCAGCACGCTAGACAATTACAAGAGGGACGTGCTGATGCATGCCTCAACGGGGGTGAATGTCCAAGACGTGCTAAATGAAACTACTCACTGAAAAGACGGTACAGCTCCCCTTACATGAGCCTCCTAGAGCGCTCACATTCATCTAGCAAGAAAACAGAAAGAGTGGCTGCCAAGGGTGGAGGGGTCGGGAGATGCTGTATGATGAGTAGAGTTTCGGTCTGGGAAGATGAGGAGGCTCTGGAGGCTGGTTCAGGAGGACTGGGAGGAGTTTCAGGTCAGCTTGGGCTACATGGCAGGACACCGTTTCAAAAAAACCAACCAAAGGAAGAGAACTTAGAAAAGGCTGGATGGTGGGGAAACGATGTAATGACCCTGAGTGTGCTCCCCACCACAGCCACATGCCTCCCAGTTGGGAAAATGTTATGTTATGAATATGACATTATAATTTAAAACTGTCAACCCAGGCTTTGCCCTGATGAAGTAAAGACATGGCTGTATCACAGGCGATAAGAGACCAGCGTATCTGGAACCCCAAAAGCCCCAGAAGATGGTAAAAATCTGTCATCATGTCCACTAGTTCCTCAGAAGTGCTTAGAATAGGCGTAGGGACTGTCTGGGCTCCCAGCTGTCTCATTAACCAATTATGTGATACCACGGGAGTCACTTTCCCCCTGGGCCTCGGTTTGCTGGGTTGTACAAGGGGTTGAATTAGCTGACCAAAGGCCCTTCTAGTTAGGCCAAGTGATCTAAAAACAGGATCCTGGAGTAGCACCCAGGAGCATATTAAAATGTAAATCACTGCATCTCATTCTAGACTTTGAGTCAGAACCCTGTGTGGACACAGCAATCTGGGTCTGATAACCTGCACTCTGTTTGAAAACCACAGAGATAAGGTATTTTATGTTTTTATAACTAATTGACCTGGGTAAACAAGCTTTAAGAAAACAGAGAGGACAAACGCACTAAACATATGTATTACCAACTGAGCAGGAGTAAAGATAATGGTCCCCTTTTTAAAAAATCAGCCTTAGATATAAAGTAGCAAATAATTTAAAAATCATCATTAATACACACAAATGACCGCTGTCCTTAGAAGTTATGGCCTACCACCTGCTGCTCTAACACTGTGACCATTGCTCAAAACATTTTGAAATTTTACTTTATAACTTACAGCCCCATTTGTTTGGAACTAAGTCTCTCCATTGAGCTTGATAAACTGACTTGATTAGCAGCTTCTAAAAACCAAATTCCCCGCTGGGCGGTGGTGGCGCACGCCTTTAATCCCAGCACTCGGGAGGCAGAGCCAGGCGGATCTCTGTGAGTTCGAGAGGCCAGCCTGGGCTACAGAGTGAGATCCAGGAAAGGCGCAAAGCTACACAGAGAAACCCTGTCTTGAAAAATAAAAACAAAACAAAACAAAACAAAAATTCCCCTTCAAGGATCCTCCTGAGGAAAATCAAAGGTAATGCCCACCCTGCCATCTTACAGATGACACATGACGGCATTTAAGTCTAACAACACAGAGGAAAGAGAAATTTACTTCCTAAGAACCTGCCCAGGCCAACCTCTTGTGGACCTGGGAATGGGGACAGGACCGGACAAAGTCCCCACCCACCAGGCTGTGGTATCAAACAGAAGACGGAGCTCCCAGCCTGGCTACTTTCTTTGTAAACAAGGCTCTTTTGAATTTACTGAATATTCTGGCACCAGCTTTGGTCAATTCTTTCTCCTTTGGTGGGTTGAAAATATTTCTAGCATCCCACATAGTCCAGTGAGCACAGAGGGTGGAGGATTCTTTACCCACCGAGCCAAACAGAGTTGCTGGTCTTTTGGAAAGAGATGCCCAGCAGATAGAGCCCAGAAAGAGAGAGGGAAGAGAGAAGGTTCCAGAGCTTCTGCTTGGCTCTGGCTGGAGGGCTTCCTGCTTGTTCCCTATGGCATCTAAAATCTTCATGTGGCAACATACGAGGTCATTTTTATAATCCTACCCTTACTGCTCTAAAGACCTTTGATGTCACTTCCCCGCAACATCCTTACAGGTGACTCCAGGCATTGGTGAGTTGTGTACTGTCCTCTTTTTCCTATGTAATAGAATGACCCTGGAATGTGACATTCTCTTTATTTTCCATACCACCAACCACAGTGGCAGACACTGTTATGGACATTCAGCCATTGTGCTGATGAAGAGGACAAAGCCCACGTTGTCATGGGTACCTACTGTGAGCTGGGCACACAGGTGAGTGCCCTACTTGGTGCGCCATCTCAGTTAACTGAGTATCAGTACTACATAAGACTAATTCTCTCAAATCATGGCTCCAAGAGGTTAAATAAAGAGCCTATCTGAGGTCAAGGGAAGGAGTGCAGTGGCAAACCTTGAACACTGACGACCCTGTCCTCACCAGACATGGTGAGGGAGCCACATGGATATCACTGTGCAGAAGAACAACTGTCACTCTGGTTCCAAGCAAAAGGCACTGACTGCAACCCAAACCAAGCTTACTGCATCCAGGGAAACACAGCAGGATTCTAAGGTGTTGGGGCACAGTTGCTGTGTCTCACTCATGCCCAGCTCTCCTGGTCTCTTAAGGAGCAAGGTATCAGGACTCCAGGTTCAGTTCCTAGCTCTTCCAGTAGCTGGTCCTCAGGTGCCTTATCCTTAGACTGAGATTCCAGTGTGGCTTCTGAAAGGTCTCTTAGGTGCTCAGCTCTCTAGACCTGTAACCAAGTTGCAGAAGCTGCAATGCCAGCCACACCCTGCTGACACTGGCCAGACCATACGTAGTGGAGAACTGATGGGGATAGGACCTCATCCCAGGCATCTCCCTGGAAACCTGACCCTGGCCTCCCACCACCCCGCCAGCCACAGCAAGCTCTGATATCTTCCAAGGAAAACGCTGACCTCTGGCCTGACAGGTTCCCAACTAAACAAAGGACCCAAGCTGCTGAGCCGAGGACCATCCTCCTGAGGGCTGGGCCACTCTCCACCTGCCAGCTGACTCTTGTGCACACAGATGCCCCACACCCCAGCTGTACAGGCCATGGGAGGCGGATCGGGGCTCCCCAGAGGGGCCATCATGCTAACATAACTTCAAAGGGACTTAAGTGACCGGGAAGGGGCCAGAAAGCAGAGTTCATGGGTCACCGCTCCAGTGTCGTCCCAGTCGGTACAGCCTGTCATTCAAATGCAGGCTTTCAGAGCCCTCAACCTCTTTACCTTATTCTATCCGGGCTCGGACTCCATCTGGGCCAAGCAGATCTGCTCCCCAGTGCCCACAAGGGCTTAGTACCCGTGGCTCCTCAACATCTGCACAAACCAGGGTCCCCACACTTCCTGTCTTGTACTAAAACCTGCTCAAGACCTGCTTTCCAGGAAGGCTTCTGGTGCCTGTCTCCAGTGCATCCCATCTCAAGCCCTTACATGTCCCAGTTTCCTACCTGGACTGATATGTAGATACCCACAGAAGGGACAAAGCTCTCATAAACTCTGTGAGCACATCAGGGAGCCCCACCTCCCCCTACCAGGGGTCTACATCATGCAATGTGAGAGACATTATCATTAACCTAAATCTACTTTCATGAAAAATGTCTTTCCATTGCAGATTAGAATTGCAAATGAGAAGTATTGCCTTTATTATGGGGAAGACAATAGAAAACCATATTGCAAACATTCTCCCGGAATTCGATGACAGGTACTGAGCTACATTTTGTCACTCATTCATGATTTATTGAGTAGCTCACAAGTGCCAGGCAAAGCCCTTGGCAATGAGAGTCAGGAGTAAGCAAGACATTATCTCAGGACTCAGGGAACTTACCTTTTTAATGGATATAATAGACAATAAAACAGTGATACATAAATAATACAAATACAGGTAACAGAAATATATAAAGCTGGAAGAGAAGAGAAACGAGATAAAGGAGGAAGGAAGGACTGTCTTTTTTTAAAGATTTATTTATTTGTTATGTATACAGTGTTCTGTCTGCATGTATACCTATTCGCCAGTTATAGATGGCTGTGAGCCACCATGTGGGTGCTGGGAATTGAACTCAGGATTTCTGGAGGAGCATCCAGTGCTCTTAATCGCTGAGCCAGGCTCCAGGACTGTCTTTATAGGAAGTGGTTGGGAATGATAACCATGCAGAGACCTGTCCAAAGGGAAGGCATAAGCTGAGAGGCATGGGGAAAACAGCTCCAGGCAGAGTAGCAAGGAAAAACTCCAGGACTGATACCAGCCCCAAAACCAGTGTGGCGTGAGAATGTGGCAGATGATGAGAGATGGAGGGTGGGCCAGGTCATGTGGCCTTGGGGATGAGTCTGATCATCCCGTTGAGGCACAAAGGGAGGCCACTGAGGTTTGAAATAGAGGGGGAAATTATCCCACGACACCTGTTACATCATGAAGTTTATTCAGAACCACTAAAGTCAAACAGAGACCATTGCAACAGGATTCTGCAGGAAGGGAGAGACTGGGTTCACTTCCTAATAGAGCAGGGGGTGGGTGGGGCTGGGCACCAGAACTGCTAAAAGAAACCTTGAACTAATCGGACCGTGTAAGATTCATGCCGCAGACAGGGAGAACAGACATCACTTAGGAGATGGTGGAGGTTGAGGACCCTGGTCAGGTATCAAAGTAAGGTGGTCAGATATGGAAATGGAGGGTTCTTGCCAAATAACTCTTGCCAAAGAACCCATGCTAAAACTGAATTTTCCACGGAAGTACATAGGTAGGCCTGGAAAGACGCCCAGGAACCTGACTAAGGTCTGGTCAAGCAAAAAATCTTTTGAGGGTTGGGGGGAGGAGACTGTGATTGGATACAATCCTGCTATGTGGCTTCGTATTATTGGTCCCTCTACCTCAGCCTCCTGGAGTGCTGAGATAACAACCATGAGCCACCACACCCAGCAAATAATCTTTATCACACACCAAGAAGCCATCTGTTTCTCACCTCTCCTCGTCCACGCTCCCGTGTGTTTTATTCAAGGGTCCCTGGTTGTCCCGTCAGACAGGGAGCTGGGTCTGCGTCCCTTCTGTGGGAACTCCCTGAGGGCATGAACTGTACCTCCCCCAACCTTTCGATATCTTCCTCTCAGCTTCCAGGACAGAGTCCCCCTCACAGGAAGCTAGCTTGTGTCCTTCAGTGAGGGACACGCTCTAGGGAGCACCATCTCAGGTAGCATCTCTGTCCGTCTCCAGAACTAGAGAGGCAGAGTGGCCACTGATGGACAGGTCTCCCCAGCCTGGGCTGCACACTCCTTCCATTTGTCTATTGGCTCTGTACAGTGTGGCTGAACTCAGGTACATACTCTCATGGGTGGCTTGGCTAGTCAGGGTCCTGGGGTCTGAGGGGGCGTGCAGACAAAGCTTGTCCCTGCCTCTGTGAAGAGGTACTTTTGCAGCCACAAACAGCTTGCCTCGCTTCCACCACAGCCATGCTGCCATAGCCCCAGGAGAGCCTCAGTTGCCTGTATCCATAGCAACCAGCATTTGTGAGCTACAGCCCCAGGAGGGAGGGCAGGAGGGCTGCTGCTCTTGAATTAGCTTATTCGGTGAGAAGACGTAATTTCTCCGGCCAGTTGGAAAGTCCATGGTTCTTGAAAGACATACCCTCTTCCCCTTTTTCTCCACTTCCTCTCCCAGTAGCAAGGACCACATGGGATGATGGATGTGTGGGTTCAAACACAAGGACTCCTCCTAAGTTCTCTTTGAAGGTAATCCTCTTGCTTGAACAATACTTGGGAACTCAGGGTCAGGAAGGAAAAGTAGGAAAACCACAGATCACACAGCTGGACGGATCTGGAAAGGATCCGCTGCCCTATCCCTGAGTCAGAGGACCGCTCAGTCCATCACAGTGAAGGAGCCCAAGCCTTTGTTTTCAAAAGTAAATCAAATACTAAAATGAGACAAATAAAATGAAGATACCACAAAAACAGACGAAAAACCATGCTCTCCTGCTGCTTAGAGACACCAGCTATTCCTAGGACTCCCACTGTGGTGGTTCGCCCCGCCCCCACCCCTAGGTGTTGCAGCAGCAACCCAAGTTTAACCCTACGCTCTCCCCTTGAAAGCTTAGGCTTAAATATGGGCAGGAAAGTAGCTGCTTGTGAGGACTGGGAAGAAGGCCCAGAGGTTTTTGCTTTGATCACTTACTTCTGCGACTGCCGCAGCAGCTGAGATTGTCTTCTGTCCCTAGGAACTACATCAAAACTCATCAAGTAGGACTCAGGCAAGAACTGGGCATGTGTCCCCGGTTTCCCACCCCACCCCAGCCCCAAACCAGCTGATCACAGGACAAGGTGAGGGCAGGACAGAAGCCGCCCTCCCGGGCTTTACCACGCACACTCGCTGTACCCCCACTATTCGCCTTGGACAAAAGCCAAATCTTCTTTTAAATAGACCAGAGCAAACCGGTAAATCCAATTGGATTCCCTCCTCTTCACCCATTTCAGACTCTGGCCTCCATTCTTTCTCTCTCCCCAAAGAACTGTCCTGTTTTTCTAAATAAAAATAAGCCCCATGGTCTTTTATTTTGTCAAGAAATACGTGTCATTTGGCTGCTCCCCAATGCCACAAGAACACACATCCGGCGGCGGGATCTTACAAGACCACATTCCTGCCACCTGAAGTGCCTGTCACCTCTATGTTCCTTCCCTTCCCTGCGTCTCAGACCCGCACTGCATCTGGGTAGCATGAAGCCACCTTCCCAGTTGTCCTGAAAGGTGCTGAGAGCACCCTGAGCCAGATTCCTCACGTGAGATGGACTTTGCTATCTTACCAACTGCTGGGGTTGGGCGGGGTGGATATAAATGGTCAGATGGCCATAACATCCCTTGTCACACTAACGGCATCCTTCTGTGGACCGCAAACTTTCTGAGAAGGGATACCAACTTGTATTCTCAGCTTTCAGCCAGTACTTGGCACACTGTAGATACTTTCAGGGTTTTTTTCTTCTCATTTCTTTTATAAAATTAGTACAGATGGGGATGGAGGCTTACACCTGTAACCCTAACACTCAGGAAGCTGAGGACCTCAAGTCTGAGACCAGCTTGGGTCACTTGCAAGGCCCAATTTCAAAAACAAAACATATATATTTTTGCTGAGAGTAAAGCTGAAGAGGTCACGTGCTTGCTTCCTGCTGGTCCAATCATCTTTTGCCATAAAACCAGCAGCTCCACCATGTTCCCTTAAAGTGAAGGTTGTCTTCATTTGACCTCTTCCACCCAAAAGAATCTCCAATAAAATCTATCTACAGGAAGAAAATGCTCAAAAGAAGGGGAATCTCCCTGCAAACCGTCCCAGCCGGGCTGGAGGGCCTCTCAGATCTGCGGCTCCCCAGCCTGCTGGACAGTGGTCAAGATGCAGGGACTCTGGCCTGGGGCAATTAACACTCTGCCAGCTGGGGAGGATTTTTGCTCCAGGATATCCAGGTCTGTCCATTTTCCTGCCTTCATCCAGAAAACACCAACTGCTCCCCCATGATTTGGGACCCCAGATCAAAGAAGAGAGTCTGAAAGATGAAAGGAGATGGGCCAAGCAGAGATTAGTGTTGGCACTAGTGATGGACACATGGGGCTTCATTATGCTGCTCTCCCTAGTTTTATATGTTGTAAAACAAAACAAACCCTTAATTACAATTCTGTATTTTGTAAGAACTAGGGCAAGGAAGCCCCATAAGTTTTTCTTTCAAGTCATAGAGGGAATTCCAGGTTTGAGTTTCTTTCAGAAAAGAAAAATTTCAGGAAATTTCCCTGGTTCACTTGCCTTGGAAGTCCAGGGAGTTACTTAGGTATGCAGAGGAAGAATGTCAGCCTGTGTGAGCTGGAGCTCTGAGACTCTCCTCAGATCTTCTAACCGTAAGACCCAGGTTCTCACCCCACCTCACAAAACCACCATCTGAAAGAAGACACTTGTGGGGCTGTGGTAACACTGTGAATAAATGCAGGGATGCTTGATGACATATTGTAGCTGAAAGTTTTCCTCCCACAGCAACATATACTTCCATTTCTTTTCTAGATGAAATAATGATGTTCTGTCATATTCTTGCTTGGAATCACGCTCCAGAAGTCAGCTGGTAGCCAAGATGTACTGACAAAGAAGCTTCTAGAGAAAGAATCACAAAACTCCATTGCCTAAAAACCGGCCTCATTACCCACCAAGGCTGATACACCTGTAGCAGATCTTCTGCCGGAGGCACTGACTAGAGGCACGAGCAGGCCAGGGGCATGAATACGCAGCACTCAAGGCCACTGAGTACCCAAAGGCTGAAACAGAAGTGGTTGCCAGGAGGATGCTGAACACTGGCAATGGCCATGACCTGAACAGATATGAGTACACCAGTGTCTACCACAGCAGCTTTTTACCAAGAGCAACTTAGACATCTGTCTACCAACAGATGGAAAACCAAAAGGGACGTGTACATTGTTGCGGTCTGATATTAAATGTCCTCCATAGGTACACATTTTGTCCCCAGAAGGAAGCACTATTTTGGGAAGTGGGAAACTTCAGGAGCTGGAGGAAGCATGCCACTGGGGGTATACTCTTGAAGACTCTATTGGCACCTACTTTCTGTCCCCACCACACCCCCATTTCCTGGCTACTGTGATGTTCTTGGTGGCTTTGCTCCACCACACTGTGCCTGCTGTGATGAACTGAAGCCTCTGAAAATGGGAGCTAATCCTTCCTTAAGTCGCCTTTCTTAGGGCGCTTGTCAGAAGAGAAAGAATAACACACAGATACAATGTAATGTTAGCACTCTTTAGAAAGAATTCTGACACTTGCTAAAACACCGTGGAGCTGAACACTGTGACGTGAAATTGATGTAGTAGAAACACAAAGTAACAGAACTGATGTTATAAAGGATTTACTAACAGGTTTGCTTAGGAGACATTAAATCACACAGAGTAGAATTTAGCTAAGGGGGTGCTGCCTCCAAAACACCCTAAAGATAAGTGGTATGCTAAATTAAGCTTGTTAGAGATAAGCAACATTCATCAATGCTAGGATGTAAATATTTGACTGTCAGTATTGACCAACCATTAGGCCCATCCCCAAAGAGCGTACTTCCAGCAGGAAGCTCCAGGGAGCAGCACAAGGGCACAGCCACTGGTAAGTCCTGGCCTGCCATAAAGGACCCAGTGCTCTTGAGAAATACATAATTCTGACATATGGGCAAGATGACCCTGGGTAGTAACTATTCAAAAAGGACAACACTGGTGTATTTAAGATAATTCTGGCAATATCTTTGCTGTGTAAATCTCCCATCTAACTAAGTGGCCAGACTTAGAGTCTCCTAACTCTTTTTAAGCTGTTTAAAGTGTAACCTGGGGTCGAGATCTAAGAGATTTAAGAATGACAGCATATGTAAATGCGTAAGCCTCAGTTGTGTATAAGTTAGCAAAACCTTCTGTTCAAGGCCAGCTCCCGTTGGAGCATTAGCCAGAGCTGCATATGCGCTATTAAAGAGCCATTTCTTTATTAATCTGTAAGTGTGCAGAGTGATTTCTCGCTGGAAAGGATATTATTTCTGTAACAAAATAAGCCAAACACAAAAGGACAAATACTGTATGACTGTGTTTATCTGAGTTCCTGATGCAATTAAATTCACAGAGGCAGGATGAAGAAAGGTGGTTATGGGGGGTGGAAGGAAAGAAAACAGAGAGTTAATGTCTAATGAGCCTGGTTTCAACTTGGGAGTGAGCCAGCACAGAGAGACAGGGAAAATTCAAAAGACAGAGGAAGAGAAAGAACCTCCATACTGTTAGATCTGGCTGAGCAGCCAGGACTTCAGCGTAACTAATAAGTCCCAGGATTACGTACAGAGACAAATATCCTAGAGACATCTCAAGGATCTTCAGAACAACAAACAATGCCTAGTCAAGGCACTTCCCTCTCGTTCCTACACCTAAACAATGCACCTCATCAAACCACCTTACAATGCCATGTACAAAAGGAAATCATTAAAGAAAAATGGGTGTCCCAGGTCGTGTGCTTTTTTAACTTAATTTTAAAACTCCATTTCAGTTTTAAACTTTGATCTTTAAACTTCATTGTAAATTATCTCCTTTAAGTATTAAGTAACTTAGTAAACCACAGAATTACACACACACACACATACACACACACACACACACACACACACACACACGCACGCACGCACGCACGCACTCACGAAAACACCCACGTACTCTCTCTCAGGAAGCTGGCACCATGTCTTTTCTTATTCTAATTTCTGTCTATTATTTAATACCCTCACTTTGCTCCATGGACTGATCCTAAAATTATTTCCAGATGCTTATCTGACTTCACCCGAGACAAGGTCCCTAACAGGGAAAAGAAATGACACAAAGAACTACCTTGTATATTGACACCGAGTCCATTTCTATGAAAGAAACAAATCTTCGGTAACCCGGAGCCGTCAGAGGTTACCTGGGGCCAGGGGCTGTGGGAACAGCCTGCTCGTAGGATGAGGGCACCAGACACTCCGTCTTCACGGTGGGCACTTGAGCTTGATATGTGTGTGTGTGTGTGTGTGTGTGTGTGTGTGTGTGTGATTTGTCAAAACTCACCTACCGTGCCCTTAACAAAAGCACATTTTCCTCAGTGTTACTGTACCTCAGTATAGTTGATTTTGACAGTTAAGAAAAGGGTGTAGCTGAGAGGAAGAGTGAGTGCTTAGCATCTGAGAGGCTCCAACACCACAGACTCAACTACCAAAAAAAGAAAGAGAAAGAAAGAAAGGAAGAAAGAAGGAAAGAAAGAAGGAAAGAAAACACTAAAGTACACCTGGTATGTACTTATGTCAAGCCCATTAACCAATCCTTGACCTCACCTCACCTCACAGAAGCCACAGCAGGGGAGCTGAGGGGTGTGTGGAGGGATGAGATCTGAAGACTTCCAGGGACCCTGGAAAGCTCCAGCCTCCCCTCCAACTCAGGCTAGTCTGTGTGAGAGAGGAGCCTGTCTGGAGGAAGGACCACAGCAGAAGGCTTGGGTTTGCTCCCTCAGAAACCCAGCTCCTGCGTAACAGAAACTCAGATGTGTTGATAGTAATCTTCTTTAATCCACACCTTCTAGAGGCCCAGTGGTTCCAAGGAAACACCTAATCACTGTGTGGCTGGCTGTAGGCAAGTCACTTAGTCTGCCTGACTCCCCATCTACAAAATAAGGACTGTGGTATCTACCTCACCAGGCTGCTGGAAGGACTACTTGAGAATAGATGTGGAAAGAATAGAGCAGCGGACGTTTCTTTCACCAGAGTGAGGGACACTGTGTCATAGTGTCAATATACCAGGTCAGCCGAGTTCACACCAACATGCGAATGTGGGTCCTCAAAGAAGTTTAACGTGGAGAGAGGATCCTCTGAGGAATGCAAAGCATGCTTGAGTCTCTGGGAAGCTCACACTGGGGTGAGACTGAAGAAGGGGAGAAGAGGGTACAGGCTGGGAAGGGCAGGGGGTGGGGAGGGGTGGAGAACCCACAATGATTGCTGGAGATACAGGACCTGGAGGCAGGGCCCCAAGGAGCCTGTCATTGCACAAAAAGGATGTGGAATAAAGTCGGGTCCCCAGGCAGTGGGGATACTGCTGAGCTGTGGGGAAGACATCAAGTCAGAACTGGCCCCAAAGGCACGGGAGCTCACTTCCAGAGACCCCAAACAGGACCAAAGACAGTCTGGGCGGAACTAGCCAACCGTGGGCATGTGGCCCAGCACTGGCTTCCACAACCATGGGGTGCAGCAGGAAGCAGGGGAAGCGGGCTGGAGTTAGGGACCCGAGCCAGGCTTAGCTGTGGGTATGTGTTGGTACACGAGGGCACGTCTACATGTAGCCTGTACTCTAGTATGGAGTGACTTGGGGCTGAGGAAGAACACAAACAGTCACCATGTGCACATGGACAGGGGCCCGCCTCCTTCTACCTCCTGTGCTCCTGGTTTCAAGCATCAGTTTATCAATCATGGCAAAGTCTGAGAGGTAGCTACTATTCAAGTCGCACCTGTCAGTAAGGAGACTGAGAGATCATCGGGCTGGACAGGAAGCTGGCGGCGTGACCACTCCACGTCATGACTCCCAGGATGCTGCTGGCCTACCCTTCACAGCTCCTCAAGAGAGGAGGGAAACATTCTCCTTGGAGCTGCTGTCTTACCACAGAATGGGCATCAGAGAGGAAGAAGCCGGACCCACCTGGACTGCTCACAGATCCCACTAAAGGCCTTTTTCCTCTCACTTTTCAGGCATCGGCAGCTGCCCCTAGAGCATGCGATAAGGTGCTGGGTTCTCCTTACAGAGGCAAAGCACCGTCACAACTTTGTGATGGGTGTCATGGGAACAGAGGGAGGCGGAAGCCTAGGGCTGCTTTCTGTGTAATAGACACACCCTGCTGAAGGGTATAAAGAAATTCCCAGGCTGCTCTTCAGTTCCTCAGGGATATTCCCACCCCACCCCACCCCGGGAATTCTATGGATCTGGGGAATCCTCCAGCAACTGTGACTTCTCTTTAGGATCCAACATCCCAGCATGGTTCTTAGAGTAGCCTATATTTAGTGATCCACAGTTGAGCATCTCATATAGGCACATAACTGCTAGTATAAAGACCAGCTAGCTGCCACAGTCCTCAGAAGGAAAACCTCTGAGTGGTCATCAGTCCAGAGTCCAGCCTACAGCAGCGCTCTGCCTAAAGAACAGGCATTCTCCAAGCTCTCTGGGGAAGACCACTCCACACAGTCCCCTCACTGACAGGAAGTACTTCTTTGCATCAGACTAGTCTTTCTAGTAGTCACCAAAATAATCCACCCTGCTGTCTACTCCCAAGAAGTCAGGAGAAGAGATTCTAGAATGTATGTTCTCGGGCCCGGTCACCGGCTGTGACATTGGACAGCTAACGTCTCTGGGTCTCAGCTTCCTTGACTCTAAGTTGTTGGGAGAGCTGTGCAAATATGGGCATCCAGTGCTCGGGGAAGGGCTCGTCATGGGGTAAACCCTCAGTGGGCCAGGGACAGTGGCTAAAGCCATCATGATTCCCGATTGTGTTTCCAACATGGGGAAAGGCCAACTCACTGATTCCTTCCACGGTACCATGAGCCTCGACCTCAGAGAAAAAACTGACTGACAACTTGGCCCTACTTCTCGCAGAAGGTCTTGTCTGGGTTCCCAATCCTCCCAGTAAGTGCTCACAACCGACAAGCATATTACCGGGCCAATAGTCCCCACTCTTGCCCTCAAAGGCATGTCAGAGGTCATGGGGTCATTACTCCAAGACAGCCAGGTGTCTTCCAGGCAGCCTGTGGTTGATTGACAACACAGGGTACATCTTCTCTAGGCAGAAACACCGGTGGCCTGGCATTGCAGAAACAGCCTATTCCCAGAACCAGCAGGCGCTTCCCTGGACTGTGGGGGCTGGGAGAACTGTGCTTCTGTTCAATGTCTCCTCCTCAGGCCCCACAGAAGCCGGGTGAGGGAGTGTTGGACTCTGCTTTGTTCTCCCTGGTGAGGGAGCATCCTAGATGGTCCCATTTCCCAACACTGCCCTTGGGGAAGGATGGGAATGCCTTTGGAGAGGCCGAGCCTCAGGGTTCAGTGAGTGATGCAATGTTCCTCCAGTACTTGGGGTCTGCTCCTCCTGGACCTAATGCGGCCTTTCTGAGTTAAACAAGGTCCCTGAACCTTCAACCCAAATGAAACTTTCAAACCACTGTATCCAAACTTCTGCCTCAAAGAGCCTGGAACCATGAGGGTAAGACAGACTGTCCCCCTACCTCCCCGCAGACAGTCTCCTCGCTCCCTCCCCCTGCCACACCCCCTCTCAGACAGAGTTGTCCTTGGAATGAGGTTTTCTACCCCAGAGGAGTGACAGGCAAGAGCTGCCCCTAAAGACAAGGACCAGGTGAGGGTCATCAGGTTCCTACAGAGTCAAGCGACTCAGGTCTGGGCCAAGTGTGGTTCCCTGTTCTCATTCAGAACTGACAGGAACCAAGGTCTCTCAGAACCAGCACGTGTTCTCTTCCCAAGAAGACAAATGACAAAACACACAGTGCCCAGCTCTTCCCAACGGCAGCTTTGCCTCTCTGCCCTGACATCCAGAGACGCCAACACTAAGCCGGATGGCCTCAGCTGGAGGGAGAGGCGGCTAGGGATCCGGATGCCCAGAGAAAACGGTGGAGAACAATTGCAGAGGATACTCCCCAGAGAGAAACAGTCACAGAGCCAACCCAGTCCTTGTGGCACCCTCAAATCGGTCCCCTGACAGCTCCTCAGTGGTTCTCTTTCCTGGACAGCCCTCATTCACAGATCAGGTTGCCTCTGCCTACCCTCCCCAGGGCTTTGCCTTGTTCCTTCTAAAATCTTAGCTTGCTCAGAATACAAGACCCTCATCATCTCTCTCTGCCTTGTTGACTGTCTGCTAATCCTGACCAAACCACCCCTGGGTTAGGATATCCCAGCACACACCTCCAGGGAGCCTCAGAAGGTCAGAGCAGAATGGGGGAGGGGTGGGCAGGGGGCCAGGAGCAGAGGAGAGCTTACCAATTCAGCTCTCCTGGCTTGTCCGGAGTCTCATCAGGTGCTGTCCTTGTGGACAGGTAGCCACTGAAAGCTGGCTTTTCTTAGGCCCTAGGCAAACTCGAGCCTGAGTAAAATCCCAGCTAGACCCTCTCCCCCGAGTGCTGGCCTTCGACAGAGGAGCCAAGACAGCAGCCCTACCCCAGGAGGAATCAAAATCATTCCTGGTGCCCCTGCTCTTCGCCACTTCCCGGCCCCGTGTAACATAAACAGGGCTTTATTATCTCGAGCCCACCATGTCCTCTGAGAGTGCTGTAAATGGAACACCGCACAATAACTTGTTTATTAATAATGGCTTGTCCCCTCCCTCAGCCTGGCTCACTCGCTCACCGCCGGGTCTCCCTCATGCATAATGGAGGAGCTGTGTGGCCTGTGTGACACAAGCCAGGCTGTGCTCTTCAGGCTGAGGGGATAGATGGGGAGAGGTACCAGGCTGGGCCAGGCTCCCCAAGGTGGGGGCAATGGGAAGCAGACCCCCCCAGTTATAATTCAGAGACGTAATGTTAGTGGGGAGAATGCTGTGTGGCAGCCCTGGAGCCAGCCCTGCCCTATCCGCATATCCTACGTGAACCCATGCCAGGGGTATCCAACACCAATTCTGTTCTATCCAGAGCAGACAAGGCTCTCCACAGCCTCCGTCCACTAGCTCACGTCTGTGTAAAGGTCTGGGGGCAGACTTTGTTCTTCCATTGACACTTCAGCTGTGGGTGAGACCACCCCACCCCACTTCCACTTCTGCTGACTAAACCCCTCCAGTCCCCGGTGGCCCTTCAGGAGCCAACTTCCATCTGCTCCACCACTCTGCTTTCCCTCTGACAAGCAAGCTAGGGTGGGTCGTGGTTTCTGGAGAGCAGATCTCAGCAACAGCCTCCTGGAGGAAGTCTGGAACATTTCAACATCTTTAAAATGTTTATGCCCTTTCTTCCCTAAGCTTCATTTCTGGAAGTTGGATCCTAAAAGAAAAAAATCAAGGATGGCGAGAATATTGAAGTCAGAGCTCACGAGAATGCAGACACCCTCAAAATTTGTGGGAGCCATGTTCCAAGCCCTGCAGACACCCAGACCAACAGACACACAGGCTCCAGCAGACGAGCAAGCTCCCTCCATGTCAGATGCTGTCTGCACAGCACCTGTGCATGCTTTGAATCATCCCACAGTACTTAGAATTCCTGGTACAATTTAAACTAAGTGTGAACCGCTACTCTTCCATACTGTTTAAGGAACAGTGGCAAGAAAAAGTCTACACATGTTCATACAGACAGATCTTTTCCTGAATGTTAGTCGGA
Source organism: Peromyscus nudipes (assembly GCA_902168325.1). NCBI lineage: Eukaryota > Metazoa > Chordata > Mammalia > Rodentia > Cricetidae > Peromyscus > Peromyscus nudipes. Next base: position 32,078 of record CABHPH010158635.1, read on the forward strand.
CCCATGATTTCAAACCCATATATATGAAAGGACATTTCCATAAAGGTAAAATGGAAGTAAGAGAACACAGCCACTGCTAGGGGAAATGACAATTACAGCATGTCCACAGCGTGAAAGAAAACAGAAACAGAAATTATAAATTCTGAGACCAAAGGACCTGGGCTCAAAAATCTGTCTCTGTCTTTTATAGGCTGTGTTACTTTGGGAAAGTTACTTAGCCTCTCTGGGCCTTCCTTTCCTTATTTACATGTTAAATTATAAGGACTCAATGACAGTGCCTGAGGGATACGGTAAATACTTCTAAAGCTTAAACTCTCCTCATCATAAGCAATGAAACACAATGATGGAATGATATAGGATAATATCTTAATAAAATGGAAAAAGCAAATAGTAAAAATGGAATGATTGTCATTGAGAGTGAAATAATGGACAATGTGCATCTCCCCTTTTTATGTTTATATTTCCTGAATTTTCTGGAAAGGACATAAATAACTTTTGTTAACAGGAAGAACTCTCCACAGGAGTGTGGTAGTTGGAGCAAACTGGAGATGGTGGTCTCAGCTTGGCATACGGCCGTCTCTGAGGGGCATGCTTATCTTGGGTGGCCTGTCTGCACACCACACTAGGCACCAATCAGGTCAACAGCTCTTGCCTCTGGATCCTCCAAGCCCACATCTTGCTCCAAGCTCTGCTTCGCTCCAGGGCTGGTGATGAGCCATTTCTCTGCCCTATAACAAACATGACTAGTGACATTTGTGGGGGACAGGGAGATGGAGAAGAGTACGTGGGGGGGGGGTGTTGGCTTAGGATGCAGAGCTGGAACAGAGCAGGTGTCCTGGGGTGGGGCTGGGTGGCTGAGTCTGTCTCCTGCAGAAGCGGCCCCTCTTCCAGATGAGTGGGGTGGAGGGGCTAATGCCAAACCCAGAGTTAGCCCACGTTCAAGAGAAACAGACAGAGAGGTGTGCTTCTGAGGAAGCTGGGTGCACATTCAGGTGAATTCCCCTGCGGAGTAGTGGGGACCCAGAAGGCAGCTGCCCCCCCCCCCCCCCCCCCCTCCGTTGCCTTCCACTTCCCCCCTGCAGGAGTTCAACTCAGCCATGTTTTGCCACTCCCCCGGCAATTGTCTGGGCAGCCCACCAGCCCTCTCTCAAAACCTCCTTTTCCAGTCCAGGGAGCTGATTCCCTAGAAGGGAAACAGGGATGAAAGAACAGGAGTGGAGAGGAGTGGCAGGCAGCAGAGAAACGCAGGCGGAGAAGAGAGCTGCCAGCCCACCTGAATGTGGGTCACATTTGCAGAGGACAGCAGACAGGCCAGTGCAGAATGGCTGCGGTGACAGCTGGCGGGCCTGGAGGAGCACTCATGCCGTCCTGGCCAGGCAGCTGAGTCATGCTCTCCACGGCTTTCTACCCTCGGGGTCACCTGCCTGCTGGCCTTACCCCCACCCCCAGGCAACCTCCTGTACCAAGTCCAACCTGCTGGTTCTTTCATGTTGAATCAGAGCTGCAATACCATGACTTGGAGAACTGCTGGCTTTTGTGACCAAAGGCTGCCAGGCAGAGGGGCCAGGGGTAGGCTGAGCAAGCCAGAAGCCCTCCACCCATTCCTGTTAGCTGACATGTACCTTCATCTCCAGCTACATACTCTGGTTCGGTTTGGAAATCAAATGTTTTCACAATAGGTAACTTGCGGTCATGATAGGTTCTGTCTGAAGAGCTTAAGAAGTTGGGTAGCCCTCTTGGAGCTGTAGAGCGCCTGGCACTGAGGGGCAGGTGGGTCACAACCACCCCTGAGGTCTTATCCAGGACTGACCTAGAGTGCACAGGGCTGTCAGCAGCTGTGGAGAAATCCGTCACTGAAGCTAGTCAGGTCAATGTGCGATCTTGACTGTCTACTTGATAGGATGGGAAACGCCTAGATTAACGAAACACACCTCTGGGAATGTCTGGGAACGTGTTTATGGAGAGGGCTGACTAATAGGAAGACCTGCCTTGAATGAGGGTAGCACTGCCCCATGGGCTGTGTGCCTGGCTGGAATCAGAGGGAAAAGGCTCTTGCAGACATTGTATCTGTTTCCTGGCTGCTGTGAGGAGAGCGGTTCTGCTCTGCCACATTTCCATACCATACTGGACTAACATCTCTGGAGCCATGAGCAAAACAAACAATTCCTCTCTTGAGCTGTTTCTCTAAAGTATTTGATCACGGTCATGTGACTGTCGACTAATACAAGCCTCTAGAGCAGTTCCGGCTAAGAAGGGACCACATGAACCTGTCCCCGTCTCTGCTCAGGTGTGGCTGTATGGGTCTGACTGCGGTTGTGCCAATGTGTGGGTGTGCAATTGTGAATCTGTGGGAGGCACAGTGTGTGTCTCTGGGGAGGGGTTTCAGTCTCTCTGTGTGTATGCATGGGTGCTCCAGTGAGTGTGTGTGCATGTGTGACCCAGTGAGTGTTTTAACGTCTCAGTGCACTTGCCTGGTGTGTGGGCACATCCATTCTAGGATATCTGTCTGTCTTGTTGTAAGTATGTGTCTTAGTACCCAGTATACATGGGTACAAGTCTGTCTCAGGTGTATACAGACATCTCAGTCCATGTGTGTGCAGCTGGATTTACAGGCTATTGCTGTCGATGGTAGCGGTTTATATGTGTGTGCCATGTGACGTGTGCTAGATAGACTTGTGTTTGAAAATTGAGTCTTCCGGCCTCAATATGATTTCCATTCTAGTTCCTGTATGTGTGCTTGTGGGATGCATGTCTACTTTGATCTGTGCATAGTAGTTCTGTGTCTCCATGTGTGCACAGTGAGTGGGTATGTATGTGTGTATGTGTGTGTATGGTATATGCGTGTGCGCATAGTGTGTGTGTGTGTGTGTGTGTGTGTGTCCACGGTGTATATTCATGTCTGCATCCATGGTGTCTGTAGAGACAGAAGCTAAGGACGGAAGGAATGGAAGCCCCTACAGTCTCCCTGTTATTACCAGAATGTTCTCTAGCTGAAAACAGAACAGCATTGAGAAACTCTTCTACAGGTGACCCCTAGGGACCTCCCTGTTCTGCAGAATAATCCACCTGCCCCAAGTGGACAGCCAGAGGCCTCACTGTCAGCATGCAGAAACCTGATACACTTGCTTTCTCCCAGATCCAGGGAAAGGCCATCTCCACACCTTGTCCTTTTCTGATCCTAAGTCCCTCACTTCATCTCTTCCAGGAGAGCCCTGACTGGGCCCGCCCTGTAGGGCCGAGTGTCATGCTCCCTCCTCCATGAAGTCTGTCCAGCCCTTCAGCTGGAGGTGAGCAGCCCCACCCTTGGTTTCCAGAGCAGGTCATGTATGCCCTCACTAAGCACTGGCTCCGTTCTCCTTTCGTTGAGTAAAACTAGCAGCCTGCAGTAACTTGCCATCAGGATGCCCATTCTATCTCTGCCGTTTCTCAGGCACCTCATCTGATGTCCTGTACTGACCTATGACGTCAGCAAGCTGGAGAGGGAAAGAGCAGGCACCATCTCAAGCTGTAAGAGCTGCTAGAGACAAGATAAAAGCCAGAGAGTCACCGGGCCAGACATGCTACAGGGTCAGGAAAGGCCTTTTTATGTCTCTGGACTCAGACTCTGCATGTGAAGAAGGCAGCTTCTTCATTCTCAACAAACATGGCTACTTAAGAACAGACCTCTCTCACGGAGTTGACACAGCTCCCAAGGCCCCATCCATACTAGAAATCACTCCTCACCCCTGCCACCAACATGGCTGTCACATCAGACACATTCTCCGAGGCCCAAGTTCTCCTGCATGAGCTGAGCTTTAGCTCTGTGAAGATGGGCTTGGTCAGTCTCCATCCACAACCAGCTAGATCTCCAGTTCCCAGAGCAGAGCAAAACCTGACAGCCACCAACAGAGAGAGGACAGGAAGTCCTCTCTAAGGCCTGGTGTTGGGGGGTGGGATGTGACGCTCATACTACCGTGAAGGGAACAGCAGTGTTGGATTCTCGGAAAGGCTGACCCGACAAGTACTGTGGCCCCGTGGACAGGTCTGTCACCACTGCTGGAAGTGGAAAGCAGCAACTTCAGGAACCAGTGTGGTCGTGTGCACCATAGCTGAGACACTTGTGTCCCAAGGTCTAGCAGCCCGGCCTCCACACAGTAGAAAGCAGTACGTGTGTCCACAAAGACTCAAATTCAGAGGATGTTCAAGCAGCTGAGATGACTTTGGAGCAGAACAAGGTCAGAGACTCACATTTGCACAATTTCCAAACTTAAAAAGCCATGGGAATCCAATCAGTGTGCTAAACATACAGATCAATGAACTGAGAGTCCACAGATAAACGCACACGTCTGTGAACAGTGTGTGTATGTGACAAGAGCCCCAGTCTACCAGTGGATGAGTGGAGGAGAGCAACGTCAATAAACGGCACTGGGACAGCCGGATGTCACATGAAAAATTTAAAAGATAAAGTTGAGTCCTTCCGTAGATGCTTCAATTATGAACAAAAATTAAGTCAAAAGGGATCAGTGACCTGACTGTTAGAGCTAGAACCACAGTTCTCTCATGATAAAATAAAAGAGAGATCTCGTGTCCTTAAGTTTAAAAACCGAAATGAAAGGGAGAGGGAGGATAATCGGGGCTTCATCAAAACATCTGTGCATTATAAGACATTCTCAAAAGGAGAAAAGAAGATCTACAGAATGGAAGAAAACATTTTCCAATTACATGTCTCGTAAGAGTTTGATGGCCAGCATATATATGAAGAGTCCATAAAACTCAACCGTTAAAGAAAAAGATTTTAAAAATGGGTAAAGAAGCCAGGTGGCGATGGCGTTCACCTTTAATCCCAGCACTCGGGAGGCCGAGGCAAGAGGATCTCTGCAAGTTCGAAGCCAGCCTGGTCTACAAAGCGAGTTCTAGGACAGCCAAGGCTGTTACACAAAGAAAGCCTGTCTTGAAAAAAAAAGGAGGGGGGCAAAGAACTTTAATAGTCATTTCTCAAAATAAAAGGTACAAGTGGCCAAAAAGTACACAAAAAGTTACTGAACATGACTAGTTATTAGAGAAATTCAGAATGAAACCACAGTGAGACACTACCTTATGCCTACAAGCAGAGCTATAATCAGAATAAAAAAAAAAATAACAGTTGGGCTGGAGGGATAGCTCAGCCTTTAAAGGCTAGGCTCACAACCAAAAAAATAACAGTGTTAGCAAGGGTGTGAGGAGACTGGGGCTCTCCTGCTTCAGTATAAAAGTGCAAAACAATGCAGCTGCTGCAGGAAACAGTCCCTTGGCAAACTAAACAGAGAAGTACTACGTGACAAGCACCTCCACCCCCAGATGTGTATACCCCAAAGAACTGAGAACAGAGACCTGGATATTTATACATGAATGTTCATTTCAGCATGATTCATAACAGCAACAGGTGAAGACAAGCCAACTGTCCTAAAAAACAAGTGGAAAATATAAATAATATATATATACATATATATGTGTATAGATATGTGTATATATATATATATATATATATATATATATATATATGACAGAATATTACTCAGTCATAAAAAAAGATAAAGGGGCTGACTGTGTGGCTCAGCCAGTACAGTACTTGCCTGGTTGGATTTGGTCCCTAATATCATAAATAAATGAAGAAAGAATGAAGTTCATATACATGCTATAACGTGGATGAACCTTTAAAACACTAAGCAAGGGCCAGTGAGAGATAGCCCAGGGTTAAGAGTGCCGGTTGCTCTTCCAAAAGGACCCAGGTTAGGTTCCCAGCACCTGCCTGGCAGCTCACAACTGTCTGCAACTCCAGTTCCAGGGGAGCCAGTGTCCTCTGCTCTACAGGATCCTGCATGCAGGCGGGGCACATAGCTCACACAACCACATGTGAACACATAAAAATAAAAGTGACACACTTCAAAAAATTTAAATCTTAAAAAAAAAATTATGCCAAGTGAAAAGACCCAGACACAAAGGGACAAAGGTGGCATGATTTCACGTCCATGGATGAGCCCAAGTGAGTGATCCCGGGAGATGAGGATTAGGCCAGAGCTATGAGGGCCTGGAGGGCGGGGAATGGGTGGCTGCGGCTTGATGGCCACAGGTGTCTAGCTACAGTGCTTTGGAAGTTGACAGCAGTAACTGCTGCACAGTGCTCTGGATATAGAAAATGCTGTCTATTGTGGACTTGAAATGACTAAAGTCTTTTAAATGTCTGTATATCCATAATTTCAAAATTAAGGGGGGGAAGGCCACAGCATCCTGCCCTGCTTTGCCATCAAGCCACCAATATGTGACCCCAAAGAAATGTGCTGAGGAGGCATTTTCAAGGAGCTACTTCCCCTGAGGGTGGGAGTCTGCAGACCTTGGAGTGAGTTACTGTGGTGGTGAGTGGCAAGGGGACCTATACTTGGCTCTGAAATTCCCCTGACCTTGTCATCTACTTTCAGTTCTGGTTGCAAAAGAGGACAGTGTCACCAGCCTCCTATGTCTCTGAAATTTCCTAGGAATCTAATAAAGTTTCTTTAGCCACCCCCCCTCCCCCAGGCCACTCCCTGCACCTCTGTCCTCCATCTCCATCTCTGCTAGCTTTGGGTTTTGAACAAGGAGGAGACCCACTCCACCCATTCGCTCAAACATCCCTGACACTCCGGCCTAAGTGCTTTGCCCAAAGCTACTTTTCCAGAACTTTCCAAAGCTGGCTGAAATGCTTCCTTTTTAAAGGGCATCCCTGGCAGTCCAGATTATAACAGGAGACATGTTATTTAAAAACGTTCATAACTTAACTCACCAGCCTTCCTTCTCTTCACACACACACACACACACACACACACACACACACACACACACACATACACACACAAAAGGAACATGACAAATGTCACAGTGTTCTCTGTATGGTCCTCTTCCCAGCCAGCCTCCCCAGGTACCCTTCCATCCTTATTAAGATGGGGACACCTGTTCTAAGCCTGGGTTCATCACTGGCTCTTTTTGGACAACCCAGACACAGTATTGGTATCAACCATCCCAACCACACTTCCTGGTTGTATTTTAGACTTCATCTCCTTAAAACTCCTGAAACTCAAATTTTCCTTTAATTTCCTAAAGGCGTACATAATTCAATAACCACTCACAGCAGCTTTTTATTATAAGCCTAGAAAGCTGTCTGACTCTTCTTACAAATGAATTGGAATTTATACATTTAAATGAGTGTTGTCTTCTTCAAAGTGGTCTCCTGGGAGCCTATCTGCGCAGCTGACAATGCACTGCTCAAGCTTAGAGAGGGTTTTTTTCTTCATTTTCTTTTTTCTTTCTTTTTCATTTTTTTTTAAATTTTTTTGTTCTCTCTATGGCGCTGCCTTCAAAGCCTGCTGCACACTTTTTTAAGGGCCCCCACGGAGGTATGATTGCATCCCATCAGAGTACATGTGATTTTCTTTTCCTTAGGCTGAAAGATGGAGCTAAGGACAGGAAAGATGGAGAGGGGTGGTTCAGCTGGGAATGGTGCTTACCGTCACAAGCAAAGAAAGAGAAGGGAGCCCTCAGGGCTACTGCCCAAGACGATGAAATTTGACTCTGCATGCTGGCTTCTCTAAAGAAGCAAATGTACAGCAAATGGGGCGGTGGTCGCACGTAAGTGAATAAGACCCCATGACAACAGAAAAATGGTGAGAAAGAACTCCACAGCTGTCGTGACATTCCCTTACAGTTTCAACCATGTTACTTGGTCTTGACCAGGGACTAGGAACTAGAAACTTCTCTCAAGTAGCCCCAGTCATGAGCCGAAGGGCAGCACAGGAAGCAGCAGATGGTCTCCCAAACAGATGTGAAGAGGTAACCTAGATCTGCCTGCCCTTCAGTAATTAAACACCGAGTTGTCATGTGACCTGGTCATTTTACTGCTGGGTATACTCCCAAAGAACCGAAAACAGCACCCAAACAGAAACTTACACACGAAAGTGTTCACAACAGCACCTTTTACATCCGTCCGAAGGGGAGAAAGAACCCAAATAGCCTATCATCAGATGAATGGATAAACGTGCCCTTCAGACAAGGGTGTCAAGGACCGATGCTCACCAGATCAACGGTTTAAGCCTTGCGAACATACTGAGTGGAAGAAGCCAGGCACCCAAAGTCACATGACATGATTTTGGTCACATGACATGTCCAGAGCAGGTGAGTCTGCGGAGGCAGAACAAGGGGCTGCCAGGGGACAGGAACCCAGAAAGGGAAATGACTGCTTCACTGGCACGGGGTTTCCTCCGGGGGCAAGTCCTGGAACTAAATGACAAGGAATTATGATGCACTTGAGTTCAGTACGAGAAGGCCAGCATGTGAAAGGCCCCAGGTTCAAACTCCAACACTGGAGAAAGAAAAGGTTTAAATGTAAATTCCATCTATATCTATAAGGGAAATGTCTGTGCTCAGTCCTAGTAGGAGAGGTCTGTGAACGGGAGAAGAGTGACTGTGGGACCCAGTTAGCAACTCTCCCAGGCAGTGGGGTTGAGGCCCCCAAAAGTGGCAAAGTGAACAGGGCGGTGCCGAGGTTGCTGCCCAGCAACCATCAGCCCCACGCCCTGGCCCTTTACCGCCTCAAACCATCAGGCCTGTCATAAACACTGTGTGGGAAAAGATCTCCAGGAGAGGGAGGCGGGGGTGGGGGGTGGAGGGGGTGGGGGGGTGGGAGGGGGGGTTTCTGAGCAAAGTGAGAGGCGGCCCTTTGTAGCGCAGCTGTGGATCCCACTGGCCCTAAACCTGCCTCAGCATCATGGCCGTCAGACTACAAACCGAAATCTGCAGAGGGGGAGGCAAGGGGCTGGCTGTAAGGCCATTCTTCCCACCAGCAGCCGGTGGTCGCCAGAGCCACCCAGCCTCACTCTCCTGCTGTTGACCCCCACTGGTGCTCACAGATGTTCCTGGTGTGTATCTGTATCCCAGCTCCAGCCTTAGCAGAACCGTACCATCATAGCAGCAGCTGGGCCTGCTCCCCAGCCCACCAGCTTCCGTGGCTGCTTCTATCCCAGAGGTACATCTCCCTAATCTTTATGCAGAAGGATTTACCAATGCAGAGGAAAGACAAGACCCTTAGCAGCAATTACAAGACTAATAGTGTGAAGTCCTAAATGATAATTATGGGCCCAGATCTCTTATTAGTTATGAAAGCCAGTGAATCAAGATAGCAGCGAATTCTAAAGGGTGAGACAATAACTTGGAATTTTCAATGGTCTCGTTTAGTATAGCTGTTGGAGCCAAGGGGAACCTTGGGAAATACTGGGAGAGAGGCTCAGAGGGAGCCTGCTTCTGGCCTTCTGTCCATTTACTCCACAACCACACAGACATTTCCTGGGCTCCTACTGGATGGCACTAAGGCAAAGTCCCTGTCACGGCGATTACTGGGGTAGAGTGTGGGACACAGACACTGGTTAGCTGCTTGCTGACCATCCATAGGGACCAGGAAGGCATGAAGGACTGGTGGCTGCAGCCAGCGATGGGATGACGCCTTGCTCAAAGGTCACTCCGAGCCCAGGGGAGCCTGCCACAGGCAGCAAAGCATGGCTAGAGACAGTACAGTCAAGTTACAGGGGAGGCCACCAGACAGGCTGTCTGAGAAACACCCAGTGTGCCTGTGTTAAGGCGAGAGGTCTGGGGGTCAGCCAGTGAAAGGACCCCTTACTTTTGACTTTTTAGAAACAGAAGTGAATGTCACAGTGAAAGTCTCCCTGGTGGAGGCAGAGTTGCCGCAACCACTGAGGATCCAAAAGTCCCTGCGGTGAGCAGACATGTAATGGAGTGGGCCCAGGTGCGGTCAGGCTGTACTTCACAAAAAGATTCGGAGGACAGAAAAAAATGGGGGGGGGATGTAAACTAGAAAGCAAGGCAGGAGGGAAAAGGGAGGAGGGAGCTGTGTAGGGAGAGGCTGCTCTGAGAGGTTAACAGTCAAGCCGGCCTGTTGCCATGGCAACAGCCTCCTGCCTGGTACCCGGGAATAAATTATTGATCGGGGGTAGTGGTTCTCTCCTCTTCACAAAGCCCCCAGAGCCCTCTTCACTGACATCATTATTCTCGCCCCCACTCTACTTGCTCTGTATTTGCCTGAGTGAGTCACCCTGAGACCCAACAGGAGTCCAGAGAACCACAAGGTCCCCTCCACATGTCCCCGGCTGTCCCTTGCCATCATGCAGCTTTGCCGCCGCGGCCACAGCCACCTGTTAGAGATGAACTTTGTCGTCTTCAAACTCACACTGAAATGCTAACACACTGGACCTCCAAGCGGGAGGCAAGCCAAGTCATCTGCAGTCACTATCGTGGACTCCAGTCCTATAACAGCCCAGTAAGCCATCGGGACACAGGTACAGAGAGAAAAGGGTGTGGAGACACACAGAGGAGGTGGCCACCTATGACCACAGGGAGAGCTGTCACAGAAAATCATCCCTGGGTGACATCTTCATCTCACACTTCAGCTTTGAACTGGGAGGACATGTCTGCCACTGAAGCCGCCTGGTCTTCGGTACTTGGTTCGGGTAGCCCTAGAAAACCAGTACACCACCTAATGAGGAGCCCCTGAAAGCCATCTACAGGTTTTGCAGGACCGAAAACCGTCTCAGCCATGAGGTCGGGGGACAGTGAGATGTCATGTGTTCCTGCCATGAGCTCCAGGGCAGAGGCCACCTGAAAGGCAGGCCAACCAGCCCTGAACCCAGCCACAGCCCAGGCAGCAGGAGGGTGGGACAGACAGTGCAGGGGACAGTACCTGTCCTACATCACAAATTATCCAGTTTCTGGGGGAGAGAGGAGGTGTTCCAGCCTCTAGCCTGGGAGAACATGAGGCTGAAGGCAGAGCCGAGTGAGACACAGAACAGTAGAGGGAAGAGCAGCCCAGGCCCGGGGCCCCTGCCAGGTGGGCTAGGGTTCATCTTCAGGAAGACGGAGAGCCTACTGCCCAACTCCAGTGGGCACAGCTGGAGGGGAGACCTTAGCTCAAGAGACAAGCACCAGCTGGCGAGACCAGACAGGTCAGAATTCCGCACATTGCCAGTGCGGCTATAAAGTAGCCCAGCCACTGTGGGAGCATGGCATGGTGGATGGCAGGATTGCCACGTGGCCCTCAGTCCCATCCCCAGCAACACTCTCCCCCCCCATAACCGGAAATAGGCACTACTCACACAAGCACCGTCCCTCTGTTCACCAACTGGGGTGAATGGTGAAGGAAGCTGTCTGTAAACACAATGCAAAATAATTCAGCCCTCAGAGGAAGGACTGATGCATGCCATAGCTTGGATGACTCTCCAGGGTATTAGTGAAAACCGAGCGAAGCCAGCCACAAGGAGCTGTGTGTTTTATGTTTTCACTGAGGTGGAATATCCATCTCTGTTAAATCTATGCAGGGAAAGTACACAAATGGCCACCGGGGACTGAGAACGGGGTGGGGATGCTGCTCACAGGGCAGGAGACAGTCTCTGCAGTCAGGCAGCGTTTGAAACTAAAGAGGGATGGGGCTGTGCAGCATAGCAAATCTACTGAGCGTCAATTAATTGTTCACTTTTAAATTATTGGCTTTTTGAGGGGGATATAGTGAGAATTGAACCAAGGGCCTCAGGCATGTAAGGCTGGTTTTTACCACTGCACTATATCCACGGATTTTTGTTCTGATTTTGTTTTTGAGACAGGGTCTCAAGACTGGTCTTCAGCTTATTCTGTCCAGTCAGGCCCTGAACTTCTGATGCCGCTCCCTCGGTCTCCCCTTAGCTGGAATTACAGGCCTGCACCACTAGGCATGGCTGAAATTGTTGGTTTTATGGCATGAGAACTGAGCCTCCACAAAGGATTAGTTTTGGAAGTTAAGCACTGTGTATGTGGGAGATCGTTAGCATCCTTCTGTCTTTACCTCTGCGTCGAATGGGGGGCTGTGCACACAGCCCTGTCCTTCCCTACTCAAGCAGGGAGGCAGCAGGGTCCTGGAGCCATGTACAGGTTGGACATCCCTAATCGAAATGTTCTGGAATCGGAAACTTTTGCACGCTGACCTGGTATACTCATCTGACCTCATGCTGCGGCTCGGACAGTGAGAAGAGCACTGTGCCGGAGTCACGTGGGTGGATTTTGCTTCTATCCCTCATTTAATGACTGAGCCTAAGTCCCAGGAATCCTGGCTGAGGGCTCCCTGTCTGAGCACCTGGTGGTACCGTCAAGAGGCTGAGATGAGTGTCTCCACACAGGTAAAGGGACACAGGACACCGCAAGGCACGAGGGGAAATAAGATGGTGTTGGGGAAAGCACACACTCACTGATGCTCCGTCAGCCGATAACCGTGTCTGGCACATCATCCTCAGTACCTCAGCATCCTTTAGTAGTGGGTCTGAAGATCGGTTGCCTGGCTACCCATCGAAGACTCAGCAAGGACTTCCCAGGGGACTGAACAGCTTCTGCCTAGGCAGGGCTGGAACAGGACCTTTGCTAAATAGACCCATCTCCTGATGCCAGATGAGAAGAAAGACCCCAGTTCAGGTGGACTGGTGCTAGGCTGAACTGCCTGCCTGTCTCAGGGATGTATGCCTTGGGGAGGGCTGGCTGGCAGCCTGGAAGGACTCCAGAGGGGTTCATGCCCACAAGGACAGGCAGCCTAGTGAAAGCAGGCAGAAACCAGAGGGTTAATCCCAGGGTATGAACGACTGTCCAAGGGTCCCCTCCCTGCTTACGCTGCAGCGTCTGCTGGGAAGCCACAGGTAATTAGGACAGCTTAGAGGATTTCCTAGGTCAGGAGGTTGGGAGGAGGTAGCCTAACTGGACTCTATCAGGCCAAAATCCCAGGAGCTGAGCTGGCTGGCCCCTTTCCTGTTTTGGCTGGGTTAAATGCCAGCCAAAAATGAAGGGCCCCCATGTGGCAAAAACAGAGGTAGGCAAGGCTACTTAGATGCAGCCCCACATATACATCCCCTCAATGAACTCAGGGCCCAGTAAGAGGACAAATGGGGGTGGGCAGGAGCTGGTCCAGGAATTCTGCTCCTGCTGAGTGGAGATCAGACAGGAAGGCTGGGTGGGAGAGGACAGCAGAGACAGCTGCAGAGGCTAGGCTGGTGGGCAGGGCTAGGCTTGGGAGAGAAGTCAGAAAGCTCACCTGGAATTCTCCCGAAAAAGGAACAGAAAAAGGCCATGGAGAAACCCCAGCAGCAGATTCTCTTGAGTCCTCTTTCTCTTCTCCTCCCCACAGGCAGGCTAGCCTTGGCCAGGAGAGACCCAGAAGACTACAGGACTGGCCCAATGGGTGGGAGCCAAAGAAAGATAGTGTTGTAGGAAGCCCTGCTGAGAAATTCATTCACACACACACACACCGTGGGGACTCCCTTCCCCAAGGGAGGCAAGCCAAGGCCACCAGAGACTTCTCTTGACTTGTCAGGACATAGGGAAGTCTGGCACAAAGCTGCCAGGATGCCGAGAGCCATGATGCCGAGAGCCATGTTAACAGCTGAGCTCAGGGCACGCACAGCAAAGGTCTCCCACAGTCAGGCACAGAACACAAAGGACCTGTTCAAGCTCAGAAATCCTGAACTCCTGCTGCTTTATAACGACACCCCGAAATACTCAGGAAGCCCGAGACAGGTCTAGGTCTACAGGGGTACAGAAAGAAGGCTCGAGACGGAAGCTTAAGAGGCCACTCAGGCTAAATGGGGCACACACAGCCTCTCTCACAGAGAGAGGGAGGGTGGGGATGGCCAAAACTGATGATTAACAGATAAAAGTGCAGGCTAACGTGATTATGGAAACTAAAAGCTATCCTCAATTATCTGCAATAAATGTCAGGCCCAGGCCAGCTTACCTCAGAGCCTAAGCATATTCCAAGCTGGCCACTTTCAATGTGAACTCGGAGTACATAAAAACATTTGTTTTTAGTCTTAACCACAGAAAAATTAGGAAGGATAATCTAGGTACATTTAAAAAATTGTATCCAGTCGTTTGTTCCTAAACCAAATGTGAGTTACAGATTATTCCCCCAGCCTGCTGCCCATCTGTTACTGCAGCCATGAAAACATCAAGCCAGGATGGAAGGAAGCCACCTAGGGACTGGACTTGTGGCAGAGCTGGACACTCTGGGCCTGGTGAGAGCCAGGGGTGCCCTGAAGCCAAGTCCATGAGAAATTCTCAGACCAGACCACCAGACCCTCACCTGACCACAGACTGCAGTTCCCTTTCAGAGGTCTCCGCAGTCACCCCCAAAAGTGCCTGAAATTTGTTTACTTATTTCTGTTTATTTGGTTTTAGTTTGTTATTTTGTTTTGTTTTGAGATGGGAGCTTGCTATGTAGACCTGGTTATCTTGGGGCTCACTGTGCAACCCAGGCTGATCTCACTCACAAGGGCTAGAATTGCAGATGTGTGTCTCCATGCCAGCACACTTAGATGAGGCATGTCCAGGAAGGTGGCAAGAGGCACTTGGCACCATATCACTGCTCCTGGGAGTCCCGGTACCAGGCTCCAGGTCCACCCATCTAAAGGACCAAATTTCACTAAAGAAATTGTAGCTGCGCGGAGAGAGGGTAACACTTGGGTCTAAGTCTTTGGTGGCTCCAACACTGTAGTCAGCAGCATCGCAGGCTCAAAGCTGACAGCCCCAGCTTCAGCACGCCCAAGATGCAGAAGTGGCCATTTCAGCTTTCTCTCCACCTGTCTGGGGACAGCTCCATCAGGTCTCTAAAGTTCCTTCAGCTCAAACAGTCAATGTTCCAGTGGTTAGGAAGTTCTCTGCTAGCCTGGAAAGAAAGTTGCTCTCTGACAAATGAGTTCAAAGAACGTTTCTGATCTCATTCCTGACAGTTCAGGGCTAACAGTGTGTCCCTGTTCCTGTCCAAACCACTACACTCTCAGGGTTTTCAGGCCCCTCAGTACCTTAGGATCCAGAAAGGCAGAGCCAGGAGGATCCCAGAGACTGCTCTCTGATGCTGCCCATCTTTTCATCTTTGAATCATCCTGTGCATATCTGATTCAGTTTTGTCTGTTAAATATTTATTTTATTTATATATGTATCTGAGTGTACTTATGTACGCATGTGTGGCCAGGGAGGGTCCTTAGGTGCTGGAGTTACAGGCATTTGTGAGTTTCACTACATGGGTGCTAAGAATCGAACTCATCTTCACGACTGAGCAGCAAGCACTCTTAACCTGAGCCACCTTTCCAGTCCTGTTTGGTTTTGACATAAGGTTTCATTATGTAGCCCAGGACAGACAGGGTCTCACTGTGTAGCCCAGGCTAACCTTAAACTTACAATCTTCCTGCCTCAGCTTCCTGAGTGTTGGCATTACAGGCATGAAGTGCCATTCTTAGATTTAAAAATATAAATATATAGATAACTTTGTTTAAATACACTGTTTTAGATCACTTGTTCTAAATTTTCATGAAGTGTGATTGATTTTAACATGATATTTACTAGTAATTATTACACCCATAAAAGCAAATTTGAATCTTTTTCCTATTTAGTAAAGGCAAAGGCTGTTCAACGTGTCTCAGGTTAACCAGATAAGAAAAAACAAAAACATTTTTAGACGTCTTATCACACCAGGCTCTGGGGTCAAAGTACATCCTAATGGTTTTACCAGATATTCAGGGACAAAAATAATCCAAAACTTCTCTCATACCCACATCTGGAAACTCGTATATTTGCTGCTGTGTAAGTTTTCAGATATGTTTCTAAAAGTGACCGGCGTTGGAGCTGTCTACACACACATCTTTATTATAGATATTTATTTCCATGAGATGAAAATTCAATTTGACATAACTGTCATCTTTGAAAGCACTCGAAACATCCTGATGCTAACATGAATAACTGTCACCAAATGAGTACAATCTGGTAACCACCATCTTCAAACACATTTGCAGAAGGTTTAGTATCGTGTGTGCTCCACCTTAACTCTATGAGGTTCCATACAGCAGGGTGCAGCAGGTAAGACGCCTGCCCGCAGGGATGGACATGCTAGGGACAGCTGGGCTCTGAACATCCCTCACACGCTGCATGCAGGGTCTCCTCAGGTGAACGAGGAAACAAGGCGTTTATTGAGGGGCTGGAGAGATGGCTCAGGGGTTAAGAGCATTAGACGCTCTTCCTTTTTTTTTTTTTTTTTTGTTTTTGGAGACAGGGTTTCTCTGTGTAGTTTTGTGCCTTTCCTGGATCTCGCTCTGTAGACCAGGTTGGCCTCGGACTCATAGAGATCCGCCTGGCTCTGCCTCCCGAGTGCTGGGAATAAAGACGTGCACCACCACCGCCCAGCTAGACGCTCTTCTAGAACCAGTTTTGAGTCCCAGCACTCACATGATGGTTCACAACTGTCTGCAACTCCAATTCCAGGGGATTCAATGTTCTCTTCTGGCCTCTATGGACACATACATGGTGCACAGACGATGTATTGTATGGTGCACAATTTATGCATTGTACAATACATAAATTAATTAAAGTTTAAGGTGTTCATCGATTAAGAACAGAAATGAAGTCAAATGCCATCACAGGCAGTTTGAAAGCCCCAGTTCCAGAGTCACAGGCTGGGAAAGGAGTGTTGTTGATTACTGCTTCACTCATGACCTTATCGAACTTGCTAGAAGAAATTGAGGCCCAAAGAGGACAGTGAGCTAGCTGAAGTCACCTGGTAAGTCAGCAGCATAAGGATTAGTATTGGGTTTCCTAGCTGTGAATTGTCTCTTCTCAAGATGTCTGCTAGGGAAAGAATGGCTCCAAAGCCCCATGGTGGGGCGAGGCAGCGTCGCAAGGTCAGACAGGGAACGTGTACACAGGCGCCACAGAACTCGAAACAATGCCTGTCTGCCTCGGTGCCCTTGAGGCCAGGTACTCCTCTTTTCCCACAGAAGGAACTTGGGGAATGTTTCCTGGAAAAATAAATGGCCGAGTGGATGAATCTCAGGAGAGATATGAAAGAATTCATCAGGGTAGGATCTGGCTCCTGGGTCCAGTATCATGCTGTGACTGCTCTTGTCTACTTTCCTGAATTGGGACAATTTCAACTTCAGGAAAAGAGATCCCCACCCTCTCCTGCTGGCATTTCTGGAAGCAGAAGACCAGAGCATCCCAGGGCCAGAACACAGAGCTGGGAGTCAGGGAACCTGGGCTTGGTCCTAGCTCTGGACCTGCAGCATGGGCATCATCTGGAAACATTACAGGAATGCAGTCTTGTGGTGGGCCCCAAACCTTAGAGACTGGGGTGGGCATATCTGTGCTCTAACAAGCCCCACAGGTGATTCGAGTGCAAGCTAAAGCTTATGGGTCACAGACCCGCCTGCTGAGGTGTAGTTTGTACAGTTTTGACAGTGTCTAGCCCAGGCTGAACATCGAGAGGAAAATGCCCTTGAGGAGGAACGGGATCATCAGCGACATGACGCACCACTTCTCACAAGGCGCTGAGCACTCATGTTAGCACAGCTTCCAAAGGACTTAAATCAGCTTCCTGAAGAAGCTGATATTCAAATCAGGAACAGCCAGAGAGTCTAACAGGTCCCAGGATGGGCTGCATCATCCCACTTGGGATACTCACCCTGTAAGCTTTGATCAGAACTTCCAAAAGGATGCCCCAAAAGAGCAGGCTACAGGTACGGCATCAATACAGACACACCTAAGCACACACCTGCCTGGGCCAGCTGATGTCCTTGCCCCTGGCCCTGCCCGCACTCTATTCTCCACAAGTCACACCTGACTTTTATATTTTGAGGAATACTTGTCTGCAGCTTGTTGTTGTTGTTGTTGTTGTTGTGATGTGTATTAACAGTAGTGACAGCAGATACTGCTCCCGGGGTGCAGCTGGAAGCCAGAAGGTGAAGGTATTGGAGGAGTCACGTATAACCAAATGCATTTGGGGGCTGGACAGTATGGTAGAGTATGGGCTGAGCATGCTCGAGCTCTGGGTTCCAGCGCTGTAAAACACAGCAAAACTAGGAACACGAGTGTGCGAGCCAGGCAGGACGCTGCGGTTCCTGGCTTTGCTCTTAGGTCGCTGCACAATTCTGAGCAAGTCCCTTCCTTGCGCTCACTTCCCCCCACCCAACCTGAGGGACTTGAACCTGAAATGTCCTGAGCTCAGGACTTAGGATTCCCATAAGCTCTCAGTGGCCTCCTCATAACTCAGCAAGGCTGCTGAGACCTGTGTCTTCCTCCTATTGGGACTCAGCAGGAAGAGACGGATGTAGGGATGAACACGGTGGACCTCCTGGCTGGGAAGGTTCTTCTCAGGATATCTCAAGCAAAATGGGTGAGAAGACCTGAATTCAAGCCCCTGGTGCCGTGTCCTAGCTGAGTGACGCTGGGGAAACCACTCAAGCACCCCGCACTTCACGCCCACGGCACCCGAGCAGGGCTGCCGACGGCGCGGCCAAGGTGGAGTGGGGGGAGATGGCGCATACCTAGCACACAGGAAGCTCCGGGTGTCTGCAGCTGACATGTCTTCAGTCTCTCTACTATTATTGCTGCTGCTTCTGCTTTGACTAAATCCAGGGGTGGCGAGGTGCAGGTCATGACCTCAGCACATCCTCGTCCCTAACGATGGTGTTCAGACCAAGTAGTCGTGGTCAGTTGGCACCGTGTTCTCTCAATCTAGAATCACATTATTGGAGACTAGTCTTTTTAAGAGGCTTAATGCTTGCCTTTCTACACACACACACACACACACACACACACACACACACACACACACA
>CABHPH010158636.1:0-12172 GCA_902168325.1 Peromyscus nudipes
CCGTTGTTGAAGGAGGAGACAAAGAATCCAGGAGCAATGACTTATAATGTCCTGTGATTCTCACTTACTAATTATCCCTTTTTAGGAAAATAACTTAAAGTTCATGACCAGTGAGTTGGAACTTGAGAGCATTTGTTGGTTTATTATTATTTTATTATTATTATTATTATTATTATTATTATTATTATTTTGATTTCACATACAAAGTTGATGAAAGTAGTGTTGTTACGTTTCTCATACAAACATTTTTTATGAGGGAACATAAAAGGTCTACACAATTACATTATCTTTCATTTAAAAACAGATAGTGTGGCTTCATCCATGGAGTACCTTAGTCGCTTTAATTCTATGGAGAATACACATTAAACAAAACAAAACAAAACAAAACAAAAAATCATTATTGGGTACAATGAAAGCAAGCAGAAGTATATGTTTCTCAGGTTGAGATCAAAGGAATTAATTGGTTTTGACTTCTACCAGTTCACTGTGACCTCAATTTTTAATTTAAAATTGGAAGCTCATAGGGAAATAGTTTCCCACTTATCTTATAACCTGGGGCATTTTATTTTTCTTCTTAACTGTTTGCACATAACACTGTTAATTTATCTTTAGGCACTGGAACCAACTCCTTTGCTCTACTTATGGGCTTATAATTTAATGAAATGTCTAGTGTTTTCTCTGGAAATTAAATAAAATCACTCAAGTAAAATCAAGGACATTCCAACATACTAGACTGTAGAGTTATCCTTTACTTTTCTCAATGACTAAATTTAAAAAAATATGTCATGTAAATAGACTTTAAAGAAAACTCGATGTCTCAGAAAAAGGGTAAGTTAAGACTTGATATGACTTCAGGATATAAGGCACCTGAACACCTTTTCCAGAACTAACCACAGTAAGCTAGTCATGAATCTGTAGTTTCTGGGTCAAATAAGGGAACTTCTTTGAACTGGTGGCTAATTTAGCATGTACTGGAGTTTCATTTTGTGGATTTTGTTTGTTTCTGTGTTTTGCTCAAGAGGCAGACATCAAAAGAATAATAGATAGGGCTCTAGTGCTAAAATCTACCACAAACATATCTTAGGAATTTAGGCAAGTTTAAAAACACACAAAAAGTAAAGGCTTAATTTTTCTATATCCTACAAAATAAGGACATTAATGCTGGTTTACATTACTTAAAAAGAGTGTAAGGACAGCCAAATTAGCATTTTCAATGAGTGGGAAAATATTTGAAAGGAAATGGAATTCTGTGTATGTAAATGAGGTAATAATAGTCTTTTAAACACGGGCAACATATTGGTGTTGATGCCATGCTTGTTGTGTTAGGCTTCATTAAGACCACCAACTCCCTCAAAACTTGTTTCTGTAACAATGATCAACAGAGGAACACTTATTACCAGCCTTTCACTTTCCTGACTGAGACATCACACTCCAGAGCTGCAGCCAGCGTCCAAAGCCTGATTTCTTTCCCATAGTGCAACCATCTGGCCTCAGGAGCTACCCTGGCAAAAGCAGCTTACCTACTGTGCTTAGTCTGAGTGTTACTGTAGGAAGATGACCAGACTCTAGAGTTGAGTAGTCTCTGTTGTCCACTAGGCTGCATCCGTGCCTTGGAAAGTATTCACGCCCCGCTTAGCTTCTTGGTTTTTTCCTGTAATGCCTACTCCAAACCTCATTTAACCTCTGAAGATTAGTTGTGTCCTCCAACATTACCCCTTCCCCCGACAATGGATGATTTCTTTTGCTTCTATTGGGAAATAATCGGAGATGTGTGCCCAGCATGAATGTCTTTCTAGACCCACAAACTCTGTTTTATTTACTTACACCTCACTTATGCATGAGGTTACAATATAAAGGGATCTTCCTTGACTTTTCTGTTTGCTTGTAATTCACTGTGCTTTTCCCCATTGGCAGCCGCTGTGTAGTTCCTAGAAATGAACACACAGAATTGCCTCATTGAAATCTGTCTCCTTGGTATTTCTCATTGTCTTTAATTTATAGTTTAATGGTCAGTAGATGCTTACTCAATAAAATGATGATGTCATTTGTTCTGCTACCCCCTTTCCAGATCTTATTCTCCCTATTATTTCTCTTAGGTAACCTTGTCTATTGTCCTTTTTTTTATTTTATGTAATACATACTAAAAATAATTATGGTCATGCTTTGAGACATAGTGAAATGACTCTTGAAGAAATACTTGGTTATACCCTTTAAAGGACATGCAGAAATGTGGTAGATACCATTAAGATGATAGATCCTTAACTACTGATGAATTGAATCATTTCTGCATAAAGTACTTATGTCTGATCAACACCCACAATGCATACTGTATTCATCAATGTAAGCATATTGGATATACTAGTTTTCTCTACAGATTGTAGAGAATTTTCATACAGAATGTCAGATAAGCTGGACTTTCACTGTCTGAAAGGAGAAGAGCCTATTTCTCATCACATGTGTGGGGCATGGTTTGTTGTGACTCTTCCCTTCTGGTGTCCTGTTACAGAAACTAAACAGAAGGAACATCCCCTATTTGAGACATGTCTTATTGCATTTGCAGAGACATAAATACTCAGACAATAGCAAGATATGATCTTCTTATAAAAGAAGGACAAGAAACAAGTGACAGAACCATCTGTTGGTGATTTCTTATCACATTTCATTGGGCAAAGCAACCTGCATGGTCAGTCATGATTCCCATGTTTTGTTGTGACAAATTCATGGCCAGTTTTGCCAACTTAGGGTTTACACTGTCCTGGTTGGAGTAATGATGTGCTTCAGCCACCCTGACAGTCCACAAAGATCTCCAGTATTTTTCTGTTGGTGCAAAATCAACTGTTTATCCTTTGCTTGTTTGCCTGGTACCTCAAAGCTTTTTCCTGAATTTGAGCCATTAGATAGCAGCTTGATTTTCATTTCCTTATATGGTTGTAATCCTTGAAGAGCCTTGTATTGGATGATCATATCACTGAGAATTGAGAATATACATAAGATTTGGGCAATGTTTATGACACAGTTCGTCAGGATTTACTTAATCTGTGCTTTCTTACTGTTTGAAGAAAGAGGAAATTTATGAATAAGATCATGCAATGCATAAAAATTAAATGAAATGTTCTCACATGTATCACATATTCGAGGTTTAAAGATGAATTCTAATAAAAATGTTTTACATTTTATCAATTATGTATATGCTGCATAGATATTACATTCTATATTGGTAAAATAAGAATACATGTTGTCATAGGATAATTTAGTTTTCATTTGTGAATCTTCTAGTTTTCTTAGAATATCTTCGTTGACTTGCTGTGTTGTCCAACTAGATGTGTGTCCTTGAACAGACTGTAGTACACTCACTGCTGATTATTATTCTAAATTAAAATCTCAATTACTAATATGCTCTTGAATCATACACAATGATTAATGGGATGACAAACATTATGTTGTTATTGGCTTCTTGATGTTTCATTTATTGCTAAAATTTGGCATCTCCTTCTTGCCTTGGAATTCACAGTAAATGACTGCTAAAGCTCATGGAATCAGTGTTTAGTCAATGATTACAGTTATGTTCATGAACCAATAGCACCTGGTAAAGTTCATTTCTTTTCTTTTTCTTTACTTTTTTGAGAAAGGGTCTCACCACAGAGCTCTGTAAACATTGCTGGCCTTGCACTTATAACAATCATTCTGCCTCTGTCTTCCAAGTGTTTGGATTATACCTGTGGACCTTATGTTTCAATCTTCTCTGTAGCAAAGACATAAAGGGTGGCTTCAACCTTCAAAGTTGAGTAGGTAGCTATGGCTGTCTGTATTCTACCATGGGGATAGCTTTAGATCAGTTCATAGTCAGTTATTCTCAGTATTGAGATTGGAACAGTGGGAGATAGCCAGGTAATCAGTTAAAATTTGAGCACATAGATCAGTATTGAAAACCAGTTCAAACGTGTGTGTGTGTGTGTGTGTGTGTGTGTGTGTGTGTGTGTGTGTTGACCCGTCCAGCAGGCCAGGTTATTTTGTGGGTCTCGAGGGGGGACCACCTGAAAGCCAATGGGGGCGAGAAGGGAAGGAAGCCAGGCGCATAAAGAAAGAACTGAGTCAGTCTGAGTCGCGTCAAGGCTTCGTTTATTGACTGGGGTTTGAGGTTTATATGCAGGGCTTCAGGCAGGGAGCGGGAGCAGAGAAAGGAGAGTGGAAAATTTTCAGGAGAAGTCAGAGTGGTCGGGGCGAGGTCTCTTTGGCCCCAGTCTCCTGCAGCTGGCTGATTACTGTATGAGGCCTTATCTAATCGTACATGTTTGTGGTTAGGCCAAGGTCGTCCTGTTTTTGCAAGACTTGCAGTTAGCCAAGGACATCTTGTTTTGCAAGACTCCAAGCAGGAAATTCCAAACATAACATTCCTGGGTCAAACAGTCCTGGGTCAGTCTCCAACAGTGTGTGTGCGCGCGCGCGCGTGTGTGTGTGTGTGTGTGTTGAAGAAAGAAAACTGTCCTTCAGATGACTGAATTTGTGATTTGTGACTGGAAACAAAACATAACATCCACTGCCTTTGCAAATGTCAGGGCTGTACTTGAAAAGGGCAATACAGCCCCTTGTATTTGAGTGCACACAGGGAAGGACCCACTGTCTGTGTGATCTCTTGAAAGTGTCAGGGCTATTCATTCTGGGATTCCATTTCTGCCATCTAGAGAGAAAAGGTAGATCTCATTAAGAAAGGCAAATAGAATAGATATTTATGGGTGTATGGAAAGCAGTCTAGAATGAGAGGATAAAGTGGGGATGAGAATAGGAGAGGAGGTAGTGGGAAGGAAAATGAAGAAACACAGCTAAAAATAAGGGGCATTTGAGGGGTAGTATGGAAACCTAATATAGTAGATCTCCTAAGATATATATCAAGGTAATCTAAATGAAATTGCCAAATAGTGGGGGAGACAGGATACCAACTGGCCATCTCTTGTCACCAACCAAAGTTTCCAACACTTGGTTTATGTTACATGTAATTAAGTTGTTGATCAAAGAGATCCCACAGGAATCCCAAACAACCCAGGCTGTTGACAAGACTATAGGTTGCTCTCTACACACTGACAAGAAGGCCCCATTGCTGAAGACAACACCTACACGACTCATTGAAAATGGAAATGCCGAACTGGTTCCTACATGGAGCCTTCACTCCTCCATTCCAGCATCGTTGGTACAGAAAAATACTCAGCGCACTATCAAAAAGGAAATGTGAACACTAAGCCAGCCATAAACCCTTTATCTGCAATGGTGTACTACCTTCAAGATATGCCAGGGCAATGGTGGCACAAAACTTACAGGAGTAACCAACCAATGACTGATATGACTTAAGACCCATTCCATGAGATGAAACCCATATCCAACACTGGTTGGGTGATCAAGAATCTGAGGCTACATAGCCCAGGGACCTAGGGCAAAACCAAATAATACTGGTATAAAGAAATTTTAAAAATGTAGTGACATTGTGCTATACTCATAGATCAGTGCCTTGTTCAGTCATAATCAGAGATGATGATTGATTCCTCCTGCAACAGATGGGAGCAAATGAGACCAGCAGCCAGACATTGTGCAGAGAATGAGAAACACCTTGGAACACTCAGTTTTCATCAAATCTATCCCCTCAAGATTCAGGAAACCCCACAGACGTGGAGACAGAAAGAATGTAAGAACCAGCAGTGATGGAGGACCCCAACAAAACAAGACTCTCTAAATCAACTGAAAAAAGCTCATATGAACTCACGGAGACTGAAGCAGCATGTATATGGCCTGCATGGGAATGGACCAATTCCTCTGCACTTACATAATGGCTTCCAGTTTGTTTGTCTAGAATTTCAGAGAGAACAAATGAGTGGGGCTCTGACTCTTGCACCTTCTGTAGATTTAACCAACCATTTTATTAAGTAAAAAACACAGAACCAATGCAAGGAAGAAAGCCAAGAGCTCAGAGCTAAGAGCTAAAACCTTACCCTTCCTCCTGCGGTGGTCCTCCCTCTCTGTACCAGAGCTACTTCCTGTGTTAAAGTCTTTATATAGAGTTTCTCTTCTGCCTTCTCATTGGTTGTAAACCCAACCACATGACCGCCTCATCACGGCCCGTCTGTATAGACCTCCAGGTTTTCTATGATTGGTATTGAGATTAAAGGCATGTGTATCCAATACTGGCTGTATCCCTGAACACACAGAGACTTACCTAGCTCTGCCTACCAAGTGCTGTGATTACAAGCGTACGCCACCACTGCCCTGCTTTCCTATGGCTTGCTAATAGCTCTGACCCCCAGGCAACTTTATTTATTAACATACAATTAACATTTTGGTACAAAAGAAAATATCACCATAGCCTTCTCTTGGGCTCTTTGTGTTCTGTTGGTCTATCTTGTCCAAATTCAATGTGATAGGTTTTTTTCATCTTGTTCTATATATTTCATTTAGTTATATTTAGAATGAATGAATTAATGAATGAATGGATGAATTATTGAATGAATGGATGTAAACCTAGCCACTAGGATAAAAGTTAACAATGGAATTGTTATTTTTACCTGATGGGAGATGAAAAATCAGTTTTCTTCAGTGGGACGGTATTGGAGTATATTAGCCACTCCAGGGCAGATCTCATGTTCAGGGCAGTTTCATAACAAACACTGGATTCAAAATACAAGTGGATCTGCTGCTATTGTTGCAATTAATTAAAATAACCATAAAAATATGTCCATTATTCTTCTTTAAAACCCTGAGGCTACAGCAGCATACTAAATAGAGGAAAATAATTTCTTCAGGATTAAATTGCTGGCTTCTGGTATCTTCTTAGGAATTCAATTGAGTGTATAGCCATAAATATAAGAAATTTTTATTGCTTTAAGCATATTTTGAAGAGAATACTCTTCTTTTTAAATATGTGTTTTTCTGTTTCTCTCTTTTTCAGTTTCCTTTCTTAGAAAGTGAGTGTTTATTTCCATTATAGAGGAATACTGACTGTCTTCCTATGTTTCCTTATCTTTATATCTCTAAGTTAGTCTTAGTTATTACGAAGATTAATTGTGAAATTTTGGGTTCATCTAAAAAATATCTCCTATTTATTTCCTGAAGCCATTTCTCCACAACACTCCTCTTTTCCTTCTAAATTCTCCTGTTTTTGACAACCTTAAGTGTTGTTCCTCGGGCATTTGTTTGAGGCATTGTCCCTCTTTGGCCTGGAACTTTGCCAAGTAGGGCAGGTTTGCTGGAGAGTAAGCTCCAAGAGTCTGCTGATCTCTGCCTTCCCAGAGCAGGGGTTATGCAATCACCACCACCTTGCCTGTTTACTTGCTTTGTGAGTATCTGAACTCGGGGCCTCACAATTATGAGGCTACCCTTTCCCAACTAAGAAGTCTCTCCCCACTCTAATTATTTATCCTTTTAGGTAATTTATCGATTATTTAAAATTAACAGCCATTAGTTATGATTACTCTTCTATATTAGTTAAATTGATTGGCTTAATCAGTCTAACCCAATTGTGATGCTAATCTTGTGGCTCCAATGATATAAACCGGCTCTGGCATATTATGTGGATAGCTGCTGCTTTCCTTTTAACAAGCACTACCAGCACGCTGTACCAGCCGTGATTTAGAAATCTTGAGATTGGAAAGCTGAGAAGAGAAGCATGATATAGGAAACCAGTGGTAGAGGGACAGTTTCCTGCATAGGAAACCAAAAGAGAAGACACTCATCTCATCCAGTAGAGTTGACAGTCTTGGGCCATGGACTGCATGACTCACAATGAATGGAAATGTATTTACTCCCAATGAAGAAGGCTAGCAAGTCCAATGTCAAGGAGCTGCCATGAGAGCCCTGTCTTCTCAAGGGCTCTAAGGTGATACAGGCAAAGCCCTGGGGAGTTTCCACTGCACTGCAGTGGGATTGCTGCTAATGATAAAGAACATCCATTTGATGGACATTGGGACCAGCCTATACCTGTCACCTCAATGAGTAATGTTCATTCTCTCTCTCTCTCTCTCTCTCTCTCTCTCTCTCTCTCTCTCTCTCTCTCCCTCTCCCTCCCTCCTCCCTTCCTCCCTTTCTTCCTTCTTTTGTTTTAATTTTAATTTATTCTTCTATCATTTATTACATCCTGACCACAGTTTGCTCTCCTTCCATTCCTTCAACTCCACTCCCCATGTCCGCTCTTGCCCAATTGCACTCCTCCTCTGTTAACATTCAGAAGAGAGCAGGCCTCCCAGGGATATCAACCAAACACGGCATAACAAGTTACAATAAGACTAGGTACAAACCCTCATATCAAGGCTGGAAGAAGCAACACAGGAGGAGGAAAAGGATCCCTAGAGGGCAGCAAAAGAGTCAGAGACACCTCCCACTCACACTGTTGGGAGTCCTACAAGAACACCAAGCCACACAACCATAACATACATGCAGAAGACCTAGCTCAAATCAATACTCTATGATTGTCACTTCAGTCTCTGTGAACCCCTATGAACCCTGGTTAGTTAGCCCTGTGGGCTGTGTTCTTGTGGTGTCCTCAGCCCCTCTGGCATCTACAGTCCTTCCTCACTGCCTTTGGTGGGCTTCCCTGAGCTATGCCTAATGTTGGGCGGTTGGTCATGGCATCTGCTCCTATCAGTTGCTAGATGAAGCCTATCTGATGATGGCTGGGGTAGGCACTGATCTATGAGTATGGCAGAATATCATTAGGAACCATTTAATTTTTTTCTTTCTTTCCAGTCATGCTTGGTTCTATCCTAGTTCTCTGGGCTATTCAACCTCTGGTTTCTGGCCATCCATGTAGTAATAGGTGTGTACTCCCTCTCCAGGGATGGGCCTCAAGTTAAAATAGTCATTGGTTGGCCTCTCCAAATTCTGTGACACCATTATACCAGCACACCTTACAGGCAGGCCACATAGGTTGGAGGTTTTGTGGCTGATTGATGTCTCAGTCACACCATTGGAAGACTTGTTCAATTATAGAAGATGACTTGTTCAGGTATCTCCCATCACAAGGTGTCTTTGCTAGGGTCATTGTGGTAGATGCCAGGGAGTTTCTACTGCACTGCTTCAACATCACCCCCCAAATTTCAGTTGTCTCTCCTAGTACTGTCTTGCTCCATCTCCCATCCCTCTTGACCCTACCTGTCATAGATTTTTCAGGTGGATTGGGGGATCATGGGGATGAGAATTATGCTTTAAATGAGCTATTTGTGGTTTTGCTCATGCTAAGGCTGTTTAGAACACTGCTTATGAAGTATGACTGTTGAGATTTCTCTTTTATGCTGAGTATATGGGTTTTTTTCTTTCTAGCTACTTATTTCCTCATATTTTGTGTTGGGGGTCTAAGTTACTACAAGTTATAGATTCGTCTAATCTTGATTTCCATGTATTTAGACCCAAATATATGTGCTCCTGAGCTTAAAACTGAGGCTTACCTTTTGTCAAAAAAGTTTATGTAATGCTATTTCTTCTTTCAGCTTTTTGTTTGAGATCTATTTTTAAATTTTCCTTCTTTCCTTTTAATCAATAAGCCCTTTTCAACTACCAGAAAAATTAAGCAAAAACTCCAGAGCCCCCATATCTTCTACCCTACACTCATCATTTGCTAAAAAAAGTCATTTTTTCCATTCAATTTTTGCTGCTCCTGTGTGAAACAATAATTTACCTTATTTATGTGGCCTTATTTCTGGGCTAATTGTCTTCTCACTGCCATAACAACTAGACTGCTGCCATGTGTACACTGCACACTGATATGATGAGTAGTCTGCAGTTGTGATTACTCGTCCACTGTCATGATGACTAGCCCAGTCTCATGATGATTAATCCGAAGACTGGTTTACTGTAGTGATGACTAGTCCATTGTTGTCATTACACTACTGACTGTTGTGATAACTATGCTAATGCCATGGTGACTATGCCCACTCTGCATGCTGTCATGATGACTATACCCTGATGTCTATACACACTATCTTAATGACTACACCATTGCCATGATAACTATGCCCACTGATGTGATTATGGTGTCCACTGTCACGATTATCACGCCTTTATATAAGTTTGGAGTTTGCATGGTGAGTGCTCTCAAACATTCTTTTTATTCAATATTAACTTAGCCATTCTGGGTCCTTAGACTCTACATAAACTCTTGACCAGTTTGCCAGTCAAAACAAACAAATGAAAGCTTTTGTGTACTTTAATTAGTGTTTCCTTGACTCTACAGATCAAGTTGGAAAGAACTGATACTTGACAATATTAAATCTTCCTGCCTGTGTACATGAAATATAACTCCATATATTATTACACTCCTTGATTTCCTTCATAAAGTTTATTGTTTTGTTCTATAGAGACATGTAGTATGCTTGAGTTATACTAAAACATTTCTTTGTGCTAATGTTAAATTTTAAATTCCAGTTGTTTATTGCTAACATTTAAGAAACTTATTCAATTTGTAAAGTTACTGTTTATCCTGACAATGTGCTATAATTATTTATTAAATTCAAAGAGGAAATTTTACTTGTTGATTCTTTTATGTTTCCTGAAGTGATAATCATGTGCTCTGTATTCAAAGACAATATTGTTTCATCTGCAATCTCTTGTTTCTTTCTCTTGTCTTACTGCTTTAGTTTGTGCTTCGAGGAGGATGTCAGATGAGGCTGACGAGAGCAGATTTCCTTTCCTCGTTCTGGTATAAGACATTGTCTAGGTTTTCACCAGGAAGATGAGGTTATCTGTAGGTTTCTTGAATATTTTCTTTACCAGTTTGTGGCTGTGCCCCTATTTTTATAGTTTGCTCAGTTTTTTACTATAACTGGTTGCCAGCTTCTGCCATTTTTTTTCTGTATCTATTGATATGATCATATAATTTTGATGTGATCATATAACTTTCTTCTTTAGCCTATAATTAGGATTAATGACATTAATTGGTTTTCAAGTATTGAAACCACATTGCATTCCTGGAATATATTTTCTTGGTTCAAGATGTATAATCTTATACATTGTTTAATTAAATTTTTAATATTCCTATAACTGGAAAAAAGCTGACAATGTTCACTGTGTCTGTTCTTCACTCCTTAGTATTCATTCTGATTAAAGACACAGTCATGATTTATTGCAATGCCCATCCTTTGCTTGATATGCAATGTAGCAGATCCTTTGAATTGCTTTAAATGTATCAATTTTATTGCATGTGAAGTTATTTGCTTATTCATTGAAAAATAAGCTATTTTTCTCTGCTACTAGCAACTTACCTCACAATGACGATAAAACTGATACAAGTGAAGGGCAGATTTTATTCATGTAACATATATTTGGGATATTTTTATCAGTCACTAACATCATGAAGTAGTACTTATGAGTAGCTAGTTAGTATATAAGGTAATGATAGAATTTTTTGTTTTAAATGCACTTTCTAATCTTATCTGCTGGTTTATAAAGTATTCTATATAGTTAAAATCAAGAAACTGAGCAAGCTGAGAGGTACTGTAATATCAATATATAAAAGGCACAGTAGCCAGGAGTTTCTTTCCAGGTTTGTATACCAAGATTTTGTTTTTTTTTCAGTCTTTGGTCATGCTTAAAAATGGTCTGGGGAAAATCAGCCACTGATTATGTCATTGTACATCAGTAGGCTTCTTTACTGTCCCAATGTGCCATCAATTTTGTGCACACATAATTATGGAAGCTGTAGGCCTACTGAGTTATACTATTCCAATTTCAGCTCAAGTGTGCATGAATCAAAAGCTATATTGTGTTTTTCAACAAAGGTTAACTCGTATTTTGATTTAGTTTGTTAAGTGTAAGCTTATTTTGTTCATGGCCTTCATCTAAAATATTGCAAGTGCCTACATTACAGTCCCATTGCAAAGAAGACACTTAAGGAAGGTATAATATAATACTCTATTAGATATTCAGAAAGGTTGCCAAAATAAGCAGTTTAAGGTGCTTATTTTTAACTAATATAGGACATTTACTATAAAATATATTGTTTTCTTCAGTGACATGTCACTGGATATATCAACTACTCACAAATGTAGGCAACATTCTCTTTTTTTTTTTTTTTTTTTGGTTTTTTGAGACAGGGTTTCTCTGTGTAGCTTTGCGCCTTTCCTGGAGCTCACTTGGTAGCCCAGGCTGGCCTCGAACTCACAGAGATCCACCTGCCTCTGCTTCCTGAGTGCTGGGATTA
>CABHPH010158636.1:12572-41845 GCA_902168325.1 Peromyscus nudipes
CCAATTTCAGCTCAAGTGTGCATGAATCAAAAGCTATATTGTGTTTTCCAGCAAAGGCTAACTCGTATTTTGATTTAGTTTGTTAAGTGTAAGCTTATTTTGTTCATGGCCTTCATCTAAAATATTGCAAGTGCCTACATTACAGTCCCATTGAAAAGAAGACACTTAAGGAAGGTATAATATAATACTCTATTAGATATTCAGAAAGGTTGCCAAAATAAGCAGTTTAAGGTGCTTATTTTTAACTAATATAGGACATTTACTATAAAATATATTGTTTTCTTCAGTGACATGTCACTGGATATATCAACTACTCACAAATGTAGGCAACATTCTCTTTTTTTTTTTTTTTTTTTTTGGTTTTTTGAGACAGGGTTTCTCTGTGTAGCTTTGCGCCTTTCCTGGAGCTCACTTGGTAGCCCAGGCTGGCCTCGAACTCACAGAGATCCACCTGCCTCTGCTTCCTGAGTGCTGGGATTAAAGGTGTGCGCCACCAATGCCCGGCCGGCAACATTCTCAAGAGTACTTGACCAACACAAATTGGACTCCATTTTTATATGTGTTTTTGCACGTGCATGTGTGTGTGTGTGTGTGTGTGTGTGTGTGTGTGTGTGTGTGTGTGTGTTGTAAGAGGCAGAAAAAACATCAAGTTGGGTGGGTCAGAGATGGTGGAGGACCTGGGAGAAGTTGGGGGAGGGAAATGAATATGATCCAAATATATTGTATGAAGTTCTTAAAGAATAAGTAATATCATTTAAAAATCTAGAATTTCACTTCTTTTAGTTAATCCCACATGGAGTAGGATTTTGTCCACCTTTTCAAGTTCTAATATTTTATTGTACCAGAAGTCAAAGTCAGTGCAGTGAGAGGCTCAGTGGAAACACATTTGCCTCACAGCCTGATTACCTGGATTGATCTCCAAACCCATGACAGGAGGAGAGAACAACCACCCACACCCATAAAAAGAAGCTGTCGTCTTTCCTCTACAGGTGCACCATTATCTGTGGCACACATAGAGGCATTCATAAGTATGCACATATTCGTGGGCACATACACAAAAATGACAGGTGGTCACTTTGGGAGTATATATTTGGAAACTTGATAGATATCCAAAGACATGGATGGGTGGGTAGGCATCTCAAGAGGATTCAAGTGATACTTGACAAAAGGAACTGAGCAATCCGAAATGGGTATGATGCTTAGGGGCTTTATAGAAATCACTTATCTTCCATTTTGAATTTTCTTGTGCAATAAATGATCAAATAAATGGGTTTTTCATATTCATAGGCATCACAATGCTATTTTAGAATTACTGTGATAAAATTACTAGTTTAGTTGGAAGAAGCCTTCTAAATAAGGTTGGTCATTTGTGTGATTATGTATGTGTTTGTTCTTGGCTGTCTTTGGAATTAACAAGAGTATTAATTTCTATTTGTAGAAATTATTATTTTTTATTTTACTTTGAATAGTAACTTAATGGAGAAATGGAGAAATACATTCTTAGCAGATTTTGGATTGGGTCACAACACACATTTAGTTCATCAGAGCACTTTTCATTTGATTGGATTATTTTGGTATACATGTTTTACTAACCCATTCATTTCGTGCAGTGCATATGAAGCCTACAGCCCATCTTGTTGTACTTCTGTGAGTTCTTTATATTCATCTATATACACTGTGCAGGAAGCACCATACATGCTAATATATACATAGTATTCCTCTTACATAAGACGAGAGATAACTACAGTTTAATTTACAGAAGTTGTCTTGAGAATGTCTGTGAGAAACTTAATATATATATATATATATATATATGATGTCTATGAACATTAATAAAGGCATAACTTCATAAAGAATGTAATTGCTTATTGTTGGCATCAGGTAGGTGCTTCAGTTCTTCATTTAAAGAAGACTAATGAACATTTGAACAATATCAGAAATGTTTTACTATTGTTTGTCTACTTACTGGATCATATCTACACTTGACCTTTGGAGACAAATGAGTTAACTCCACCTTGGAGTCCTCTGCTTGTCAGGGTGTTCTGACAGTGGGGCTCAGAGACCAGCCTGTGCGGCATGGTTTGAGAAGATGGCAGATGAAAAGTTTCCTTTACTGCTGCTATCTACTGGGAAACTTAAAGATCACATTTTGATTTTGAACATTTGAAATAAGAGTAGTGAGAATGAAGGAGTGGGCTTTAGTTCGGTTGAATCAGCTTAAATTTAGTCAGTGTGACTAAGAGACTTTGTATTTCATTAGCATTGTTTTAAATGACATGTCAGGTCCGGTTCTGATGTTGGAGGACAAATGTGTCTTGTGAAAAATTCTATCTGGGAACTTGCTCAAACATAAAAATTGTAACTTACTTTAAAATATCTTCTCAAACGCTGAAAGAAGTGTTGTCTTTTTCTCATCTCATTACGAAGGTATAAATATTAGAAATTAGTAAAATGTCCCTTATCCCCTATGGGTGACAATCTCATGAGTGTCAGAAATCACCACAGGCAGAAGACAGCACATTACATTGTTTTTTGATCAGAGCCAGTAACTAGTTGGAGAAGGACGGGCAAGGATGTTGGAAACTCAGGTATTACTCAAGATGAAAGTCTAAAAAATTAGGAAGTTTCTGACCTAAAAACTCAACTGGAAGAAGTAGGAAGAAGCAAAATTTAAAAGCATTGTATGACCAATCTTCTTTTTTTTTTCTGTCGTTGTTAGCCATGTAGCAGAAACAATAGCAGCATAGGTTGAATACTGTAAATTCGTGGACAAACCTTAGTGAAGTAAGCTTGCTAACTGGCCAATTCAGAGTTTACTGCCAGGAAGAAAGACTTTGGAAGTGTTAGCAATCCATCAAGGAGTCTCAGACAACATGCAGACATTCGTTTTATATCTCCTGCCAACTATGACAGCTGTGTCCCTTTTTATTTTGCTGTCTGCTTCAAAATTCAGAGTCAAGTATATTTTTGCTTTAGCATAGGAGTTTGTGGCACTTGGTCTTATTCTGAGGTTTTCATGCCTCCAGTCATCTGTTTGCACTCTGACCCCCCATTTACGCTTCCCTGGGAATCTAAAAAACAAACAACCACACACAAGTACATATGCATGCATACACACTAGGAAGATGGATTAAACCGGATAAAGGCTATCTTTCAATTAAATAAGTCATTATACCTAGAAAAAATAAAAACATATCAGTTACAGAATCCATGTTGTGACCTATAAATAATGATGATGATGATGATGATGATGATGATATACTTAGAGTCTTCATCACATATAGATTTAATCCTCAAAAGATAGTGTCTGCATTTGTCCAAGCCACATTACAACCAAGTATCATTATTGGCCCTATCTTATGATAGATAAAAGAGAGTCAATGAATCATAACTAAGCTTTGGAGATGGACATCTTAATGTCATGTGATGTGGCATTGGTTCATATCTTGGACCTAGTAAATAATTGCTACACTTTCAACTTTCTCTTCTTATTTTAGGAAATAAAAACTGTGAGTCAGAAGCTCTGATTTCATCAAGCAGAGTTTTAGAACCTTGTCCTAAAATTTTGCATTTATTTATTTTCCAAATAGGCATTGCTAAAGCACACTCTGTGGTGAATCTTTTTAATTAGTGTGAATCCATGAAAGAATAATATGTTAGAATTTACTGTATTTTCTCTGTGAGTTTGAAAAATGAGTACAAAATAAATAAAGTACGTATGTGTGTGTGTACATGTGCATGCATGCATATCCATTTTCCTGAGTGTATATGCACGTATGTGCACCCACATGTTCATGTATGCATATGCATGTGTCAGTGTACGCATGTGTGTGTTTGTGTGCACATGCATTCTCGTACTGGATATAAGATAAGTAGGGTTCTTACCTTATGAGTCTATGTAGAAGAGATATGAGGAAAAACATGGGTTTATAGAGATAATGAACAACTTTCGGGCAAACTAACCCAAATATTATTGTGAGAAAAATGTTTTTAATAAGGGGAAGTTTACTTTAAGCTCTAAGTGGCATACATTGATTTCCTTCAGGGTAGCAAAAAATGCTGTCAATCTTCCAGAAGAATTCTAGAAGCTGTAGTTAACACAAATATAGTGAAGGTACTTTTTTCGTTCAATAATATCTAATGGAAAAGCTGAAGAAGATTTCAACCTAAGGACACAAGTATCCAAATAAGAATATGAATGTTTTACAGTGTGACAAGGGACCTTCACCACATGAAGATTTTTCTAGCAAAACAAATATGGTTGTAGTATTTAACATTTCTAGGAAACATAATCTCACTCTCCTGACCCTTAGACTACTCTTGCCTCCTCTTCTGCAATGATTCCAGAGCCTAAGGTGCAGGAGGTGTGTTGTAGATGCAGAGTTGGGCTCCACAACTCTGCACCTTGATTGGTTGTGAATTTCTGCTGAGAGGGCGGGGGTAGAAAACCTTTCCCGGGGGAAAAGAACATTAATTGGTTAAGTATATCCTGAACACATACTTACAAATAGCATTGTACAGACTGATCAGGTTGTATTTATATATTTAGGAACATACATTGTGTGTATATGTATAATTAGAGAAAAAGGCCACGAATTTGAAAGAGAGTGAAGGGGCATGCATGGGAGTGTTTGGAGGAAGGAAAGGGAAGGGGAAATCATATAATTATATTATTATCTCAAAGACTAAAGGATTAACTTTTCATATTATATAGTGAATGATGAAAGATAGAAGCGTGTTTTTCATGAGGAAATTAGGAAAGCTACATATGTGTGTGCTTTTGTGTGGGTTCAGTTAGCATATAATTTCATATTATAGATTGCTTAGATATTAGGTCTTCAGATTTTAGCTTTATTTTTGCTTAAATAAAATAATAGAAAGTTTAGGACTTTTTTTCCTTTATCTTTCTGACTTTATTTTTTTCTACATGTTGTGTGTGTGTGTGTGTGTGTGTGTGTGTGTGCTTTCCTGTGGAGGTCAAAGGACAACTATCGAAAGTCATTTCTCTTCTGCCATGTTGAACCTGGGGATTCAACTAAGGCCTTCAGGCAAGCTTGTGTCAAGTGCTTGGAGCCACATGCTGTCTTCCTTCTCAACTGTGTTCTTTTAAACAGCGTATTGTCTTCAAAATGTCAATAAAGCTATCCTCCCCTAAATACTTTTTTTTTCTGTTTCCTGACAAGTGTCTGAAATCCACCTAGTAGCTTCCTGTGTTTCTTTGACTTAAGACTTTGCTAATGTGTTAAGATGTAACAATCAGTTGGATAGAAATATTTTTTTAGACAGTTGGCAGTATAATAAAAGACAGTATAATATGAAAGAGCCCTTAAGGTCATAAATAGCTGAGCTTTACTAGTGGAATGTTCACATGTGGCTTCAGTTATTGCTTTAAGGAAGTAAGATAACTGTAGATACCTAATTATTGTAAAGAAAATGATTTACCTATGGCAGTTGTCATAGTGGCTAGCCTAGAGAAGTTACTTAAACATGAATGTGAGTGGCTGTCCACAATCCCTGTCTGACTAAAGCTTCAGGTTGACATAGCAAAGAAGAGCAAATATGACGTCTGTTGGTCCCCAGAGCATGCAGAGTACCAGAGACCCATGATAGAGGAAAACTTGTGTCCCCCAGACAAATAGACTGGTGGAGCGGAGGCTCATGCTTAGATAGTCAGAGTATATTTAACTAGCATATCCTCTGTTGACACCGTATTTTAACTAGATACGGATTTCATTACATATGTTTTTAACCTGTGGAATAGAATATGTTCAAAGATCACTTAACTTCTGTGTATAACATATTTCCTGTAGAAATTCTATTTTAGTACCTTTGTGGAAAAAAAATACAGTGTTTAAAAAGCACCAACAGTAGCACTTTGCTTGGAGAAGGCTTAACACTTTTTAAATTGCAAAGCAGTTACCACACTTTTTAGCATAAAACCTCGTCTTCAGACTCCCTAACACTCTTAAGTTTGGCCACCTGTCTCATTCTGCTAGTTGAAGATATGAAAAAAATGCTATGAGGCGCAGGAAGGGGATGATAGTGTGGTCACACTGGGAAGAGGAACAGTTGGTCTTTGTAGTATTGACATGAAGTTTGTGTTTAAACAAAGAGCAACACACACACACACACAAAAGCAAACACGTGTGTGTGTGTGTGCGTGTGTGTGTGTGTTTGGAGTAGAGTGTGGCAGGGTGATATAGAGACACATTATGTAATGAACAAATCAATGTAATTAATACATCCTTCCTGTCATGCATTTATCATTTCTTTGTGATAAGAATATTAAAAAGCCTTCTTCTAGCTATTTGAAATATAAACTATTATAGTTCACCCCTCACTCCTTGTGCAACGTAACACTAGCCTTTACCCCTTCTAAACAAGTTCCTGTCTCTTCACCTCCTTCCTATAGATTATAGCTTATAGACAGTGTGATGTTTAAAGCATATTTTTCTTCTGTTTACCTTGTTATCTTACAGGGCTAACCCTGTCAGGATTATTTTGCATAGCAGTATCTACAGGCTCATGCCTTTGGTGCCTCTCTGACATTCTCTCTCTCTCTCTCTCTCTCTCTCTCTCTCTCTCTCTCTCTCTCTCTCTCTCTCTCTCTCTCTCTCTCTGCATTTTCTCATGTGTGAGGGGAGTGTGGGCATGGGAATGCTACGTGTGTGTGTGTGTGTGCGCGCGTGTATGCATGTGTGTGCGTGTGTGTGTGGGGTGTTGGAGGACAACCTTGGGTGTTAGTTCTTGACTTCTAACTTGTTTGAGACAGGATGTTTTGTTGTTTTCCTGATATTTGTGCCAGGATGGGTGGTTCTTAAGTTTGAGAATCCTGCTGTCTCTGATTTCCATCTTTCCTGTAGAAGTGCTGGAATGATAAGATTCTGGCATCACATATACAACTTTTGTGTGGATTCTGGGGATTCAAATTGAGGTCTCATGTTTGTTTGATAAATTATAAACCAACTCTCCACCCCAGAACTTCTCACTTCTAATAACTGTTACTCACAGCTCTTGACATGCAAACTTTCTACACCTTCCTCTTCAGATGCTGGTGTCTACTGTGCAGACTGTATGTTTGCTGTTCCCTTTCTTTGAGATGCTTTTTCCTGACTGCACCGTTGCTTACTTACTCAAGTCAGCATGCCATGGCCTTTCCCAAACACTCTAATTTTATGCATTATCATCAGATATTTATTAGCTATATCCTTGGCCCTCTTTCCTTGTGCTTTTTGTATAAATTTATGAGAACAAGGACTTTTGTGGTTTCTGTTCACTTTCTGTTGTGCTTATAATTTTCTCTTAATTATTATCGACACTACTCATAAGAATGTATGAATTTGTTGGTTTTTACATGAACATCAGCCTGTAGTTTGCCTGGTTGCTGTCTGTTTTGAGACTTATCTTGTATAAGTATCATTATATCTCATGTTACTATGAACTACTATTGTGTATGATTTGTTGTGAGTTAGTGATGAGCAAAGATATATGAGCTATTAGTTCTTGTGAGTTGTGAAC
Source organism: Peromyscus nudipes (assembly GCA_902168325.1). Lineage (NCBI taxonomy): Eukaryota > Metazoa > Chordata > Mammalia > Rodentia > Cricetidae > Peromyscus > Peromyscus nudipes. The sequence goes on from CABHPH010158636.1 coordinate 20,091, forward strand.
CACTGATGAATGTAAGTATGTGCTGTGTTCCTGTATGGTATCTTCCCTATTGTGATGTCCAATAATGCTAAATGGACATTGAAAATCTTTATTATATTGCACTTACATTGAATCTCTTTAACCATTACCACTGTCATTGCGGTGGGTAGATTACAAAAGAAAATTATGGTAATTTAAATAATGATAAATAATCTTAGATTTTGTATTTTACCTCATTGAATAAAACTCAATCGATACAATAAGTATATTACAAAAAGTATCCATGATGCAATCTAGAGTCTGGCTTTAATGCATGATCTAGTTACATTATAATATAGTGTTTCCCTGGAGACAGATCAAGCCATTTTTTAATATGTGTAAGATCATTAACCTGCTTTAATTAATTAGATAACTATTGACTACTTATTTGAACACAGTGAATTCAGTTTGAGTATTAACCAGTTTTCTAAAACACACATGTCATTTTCCCTATCTCCTGATCTTTGACGAAAATTGCCTACACTGATGTCTGCTGCTCAACTGTTCAATATCTTGAACTGCTTTTCATTTAAAACATGTACATTTTTAAAGTAAAGACATGGAATATTATTTTTAAATTTTTAGAAGAAAACAATATCTCTTAATGTATAGGAAGTATACATTTGCTTTCCCATACATCAACAGATGGGATTACTTGAAAAAAAATTATATTCCAGAGCAAACAGTTTATATATGGGAGAAAACCTTTACCAGCTGCACCTCAGACAAGAAGGTGATATTCAGAATCTACAAAGAATTGCAGAAATTGAATACCAAGGAAATAAAATTACCAATCAACAAATAGGAAAAATGAACTGAATGAATACTTTTCAAAAAAAGAAACAAAAATGGCCATTAACTATTTTTAAAAGTGTTCAATATCCTTAGCTGTTAGGAAAATGCAAATTAAAACTACGTCAAGATACCACTTCTCCCTAGTGGAATGGCTATCATCAAAAAATCTGATAACAAATGCAGGAGAGCATGTGGAGAGGAATCCTTATTCGCCACTGGTAGGGTTTCAAATTAATACAGCTGTTGTGCAAATAAGGTTCAATATTTCAAAAAAATAAAAATAGAACTACCATATGACCCTGTTATTTTACCTCTGAGCATATACCTAGATAACTCAATATCCAACAATATAAATATATACCCCGTGTTCATTACTGATTTATCCACTATAGCAAAGAATGGAAACCAATATTCTTGTCCATCAACAGTTGAACAATGAAAATTTAGTGTCTATAGGAAAATGGATGTACTTAGAATGTATAATGTTGTTAGGTCACACAATTTCAGAAAGAAGAAAAACTTGTTCTCGCATGTGGAATTTGGCTAATGATATATGCATATATGTTAACAAATGTTCATGAGGGCACATTATAACATGTAGAAAATAGAAAAAGAGAGGGTAAATATTAGTAGATGATCAAGGACTGAATACATGTATTGGACATGAATTATGAAAGAGTATAAAGATAACTTTTTCTAGTTCTACCCCTCTTATGGATTTTTTTTTTATTTTTGGTGATGGATAAGTGTGCAAAAACATATTCAGTAGTGAAAGGATGAAACTGATTGTGAAGCTCCAAGGCTTCCATGTTGAATTAGCTACACAATGTAGAAGTTCAGTTAACTGTAGAACCATCGGGACTGGGTCATTTTGGCAGGGGAGTTTTTTTTTTTTCAATTTGCTACTTTATAAATAAGAATGCTTAAAAAGTAATTTATTTTAGAAATTATAATTTAATTGCAACATTTCTCCCTTCTCTTTCCCCCCTCCGAACACTCCCTTATACCTCTCTTCATTCTCCTCCAAATTCACACATATATGTTTCTAAATATAATCTGTAAACTCCCTTATAATGCTAGATGTATGTATACTTTCAGGGCTGAGCATTTGGCACTAAAAACAAACAAACAAACAAACAAAAAACAATTGGTGTGCTACCCTCACCCCACAAAGAAAAAGGAAAACAAAGATAAATGGCAATTCTAAGACACTTCATAAGCATGCTAATTTGAACTGGAGTTACCATGTGATCTATTAATGCTACTGTTGGGTTCACATTCAAAGTAGATTAAAGACTTGGATGTACCCCTTGCGTTTATCACCTGCATTACTTACAATAGCCAACTTATGGAACCAACTAAGTATCTGCCAATGTGTAAAAAAAAGGCACAATGGAATATGTCTTTATCTATATGTGTCTCAGTCACCACAAAAATAATATATAAGAACCAAAATCGTTTATGATATTGGTAGAAAATAAGGGCTGGACAAAGTTCAGCCATCTTTACTTATACTATTTCATGTTCTTTATGTGACATTGAAACTCCCAGTGTTGTAAATATATCCATCTTCTTTTGCCATTCTGCTATTATAGGAGAGTAAGGAAGTTACACAAGTTTTGAAAGAGCATGTATCTGGTGATAAATGTCAAACATGTTATTGACTGGAGTATTCATTAAAGTAGAGAAAGATAAGCTATTTTCTTATACATTAATTTCTTATAAGAAATTACTAATAAATAGAGTTCTTACCATTGATAGCCATTACTGAAATAAATATCAACATTGAACAAATATATATTAAAATAAAATTATTGCTACTAATTACATTTTATTATAATTTGATTATTGTACTAAGTGCATATTTCTTCACTTAAACAAAACTCTGATTTTTACTCATTGAATTGCTAATAAAATGACAAAGTTTAAGTCATACAAAAAAGGAACACATTAAAAAATCCTCTGTTGCTTCTGAGCCTGGTATTTCAGTTTTTCACAAGATGCATGCTTTCTGACTCACTCACAGCAGCTCTTTCTGTCCTACAAACCATTTCTTCACAGTGGGAAGCAAATCATATCATACATCTTTATAAGTGCACTGCACACTGTAGGGGAGGGCTGTGCATTTTCAAACCGGTGTGGGTGGATCTGCTGACATAAGGAAAACAGTACCTTTAGTATTTCGTCTCAGATGAAGGGCTTTTGCTGGAGGCTGAATTTTTATGATTGCTACACTTAAACAATACACAATTACCCCTACTGATGGAAAAATAGGGGGTGGTTTTCTCCTGCCCCAGCATGATGATTAATGAACAAATATATGTATAAATTTATATGTATGTCTATCATCTATCTGTCTATCTATCTACTATTTGTCTATCTACAGATATAAAACCTTTCACATTGAATTATGTTCATCCCAATATCTGTCATTTTAAAAGTTCATTGATTCCCATACAAAAATGTATCATTTTTTTTATTTTTTTCAAAAAAGAGAAGTGATTTCAGATTTACAACTATAAGAGATTAAGTATTTAGTGTGACAAAGAAACCAACTCTGCATTTCTAATTGGTTGATTTGTCCTATTTGTTTAGGTAGTGTATGTGTTCTTGCATTCATAACACCCACAGCAAAGGGCCCACTGAAAAAGGGCCCTTGATCTCAAAGAGTAAAATTCAGCTGAGAAAACTAAGTAATGAACAAGCAAGGTAATTTCAATGAGTTATTTGTGCTACCTATTTTTTTATTACTTTGCAGAACACTTACTTTGGGGAGGGACATAGGTAGTGACATTAAAGCCTTTAGTGATGACTTCTGTGTGATGGCACCATGACGGAGACTCCAAGCATAAATGAGACAGTAATGTATGTGTGTGAAGAAGGCACACCCAGAAAACTGAGTCCACAATAAAGCAAGAGAACAGTGAGAGGAAGACAGATTGTGTCAGGCATTACTTAAGGAGTATACTGGGGATTGCCATGAAGTCTTTTTGTTGGAGGTATTGATATTCATTTTGTCAGCCAGAATTTCACAAACTTCCTATCAGTTCAGCATTGAAGAGACTTGTAGGAATTATGACAGTTCTTTTCTTCATTCAATACCATTATGAAGTTTGCCCCTAAAATATTAGGAACATTAGGCATTACTTGGTCTTGTTTTAAAAAGCAACAACTATATTTATTTAATTATTTTTGCATGTACGGATGTGTGGGTGTGTGCATACCTTGTAGCCCCCTTAGAGGCTAGAAAATAATTTTGAGAAAGCCATTTCTTTTCTTTCAACCTGTGGGTTCTAGAGATCAGTACAAATTGTCAGTCTTAGTAATCATCTTTACCTACTGACCTAGCTTGATGTCGCTAATTTAAATATTTAACAGGCTAATCTGATGTGATTTTCTCATTCTAGTGAATGATACAAAAATCTCTGATATGTAGCAATGATAAAAACCTGTGAATGATACAGCAGTTTTACATTTTCCATCTGACTGTTGACTCATCATTCCCTGTGGGGCCATATGCTTCTCATTCACTTAGAATGCCATAAATTTTAGTGCGTAAAATACTTTTAGCTGTAGTAAAATGTTCATTGTTTGTGTGAACATGTGAAAACACATGTTTTGCCATGTAACTCTTGCTTATTTGTAAGTAAAAAGTATTAATGGATTCATTGCGTTTTATTGCAAGATTAAACTATTTAATGACTTTTTTTTATCTGTTAGTCATTATGACAAGGTAATCTTACTAAATAAAGGGAAACATGACTAGAGTAATATGTGTAGCATTAATTTGTACAGAAAAATGAAGAAAGACAGAAACTGAAAACTGAATGTGTAAGATGTATGATCTTTTATTGCAACCCACCTCCAAATTTAGTGGCTTATAAGTCTAACGAAGGAACTGTGATTTTTATGCATCATGTGATGACCCTATTGGTCTTTCCAACATTCTCTCATTAGGATGCTAAAATAGGTGGGGGGTTGGGGATTTAGCTCAGTGGTAGAGCGCTTGCCTAGCAAGCGCAAGGCCCTGGGTTCGGTCCTCAGCTCTGGAAAAAAAAAAAGACAAAATAAAATAGGTGGATTAGCCACCATTGCCACATTCTATACTGTACACTCAAGGAAGGTACTCAGGAAAGTCAGAGAATGCTCTCAGGATACCAAGAGGATGAAAATGCATCGTTGTTGGAAATGGAAGGATGTGTGGTCACTTTTAGAATCAAGTTATTCTAAGTTTAAGAGTAGAGCTAAGGAAGCAAACAGAAGGTTGTAAGAGAGTTGGGGAAGCAAAGAGGATGAGGTGAGGAAGTGAAAAATGATGCTTGGGAATTCCGAAGTGAAGGCTGCTAATAGGCCTTCTGTGTTTTATCCTGAAGTTGCTCAGGGAATGTCAGTCACTCATGTGGGTTTCAGGAAAGTCTTTGATGTTTTAGAGACTCTGGATATTGGCCAAGAGAAGAAGAAAACATGGAGTAAAGCAAAGAGGGCAGAAGGTCAGAAAAGTTTTGGGGAGAGACTGGAATGAATTAAAGAAATGAGAATAAACTCAGTCTAATTTTTTCCCAATCATAGACAAACGAAAGCATTTGTTAATCAGCAGAGTGCAGAAGATCAATGTTTCCTTGGTTCAGAGGGGCAACGGGGCATAAGTGCACTTTGTATGTGACATCAAACAGTGTCACTTTTGAAGCAGCTCTTTGAAGAATGATGATTTTTTTTGTCTAGTGTACATAGTTTGAGGGTATACTGTGATTCTTTTGGCTAATGCATGACTGTGTGGAAGTGTTGCTGATGATGGTTTAGTTTAAGAAAAGCATTCAAATAGAATCTGATAGTTTAATTATTGGCTGGAAAAGGGTTGTAAAAGCAAAATCAGTTAGTAGTGAGGCAGAAGAAGATTAGAATCTCATTGTTTAAATCATAGAAGACAGAAAGAGTGAAAAATAGCTCCTGTCTGTGCAACTTGGCAGACAGAATATATGACTGCATACAGATCTTTGGTTGTGATTTTTGTTGATGTGATATGTGACTCATCTGCCTACTCCCCTACATTGGTCAGATGAATTTGCAAGGACAAGCAGCTCCTTGTGGGTTTATGGACATAACGCATGGATGAAAGTTTTACGTAGGGTCTGTTTAATGTACAACTTAGGGTCTGTGTTACTTTATTTCTTATAGATAACATGCTTTCAGTTACTGAGTACCTCACTTGAAATCCTATGATGCATTCAACCAGAACAAAATTCATAAGAGTTACGTGGTACACATTTTAACCTTTGCACTGTGTACTCACTTTTATACAACACAACATATTTCACGGTCTCTGTGTACAAGACTAGGGAAGCATGGGCTTTGGGCATGCTAGTATTTAGCCAAGTTTTACCATTCACCATGCTTGCATACTCCAGATGAGACGATGGTATTTTCTGTCGTCAGGAGCCTTAGGCAAGTACTCAACAGTTTCTGTTATCATTTTTTTTGAAACCTGGAATTCCTGTTCTAACTCTTATTTTCTGGAAATAGTTTTACATAAAGAAGAAAATTAACATATTCAAATTTCAACCTAGTAAGAGAGTACACAGAGGTGTCCTCTTTTCCTCCCAACTTTAGAGGAACTGTAATTGTTTGTATTTTTATAGAGCTTCAGAGTGCTGTAAACATGTTCTAAAAATAAGGTGCAATTATTCTCCTGTTTTGATGAGTAATTCATCTGATCAAAGTTATTATTGCTCATGTTTTGGCATTGCCTGATCTAAAAGCCAGCATTCATTATTGCTGTTAATGCATTCGCCTTGTGCAGGGCTTCTTGATCTCACAGGTCACATTGCTTGTCACAGAGTGATTGTCACCATCAGGTAGCCTGGTGAACAGGTCTACTGGTTAGTTAGAATAGTTGGTTATCATAGTTAGTTGGTTAATGTTGTCCTTTCTTAGAAATATTAAGCTGATGGTGAATTACTGTGGGCAAAAGCAAGTGCCACTTAGTTAAAATATTCCTTTTCCCCAGATCAAAGCAGTCACAGGGTTTCTGAGGTTCTTTTTGGAAGAAATTTTCTTGCTGAATTACAGTCTGGATTGAACTCGTCGTTCTTTATCTGAGTGAATTGTCTACAATACTCATACCTAGTTATGTGTGATAACTTCAGGAAAAAAACCTCAAAATGGAACTCCAAAGCTGTAGGAGAGTTTCTAATTTTTTTTTTTAACTTTTACAGATTCAGGAGACTTCCTTGTAGTCAGTGCAAGTCTCATTTTGATTTAATATCTGGTAGTGCAGGTTAATCCATGCACTGAGTTGGTTTCCTTCCAAGAGCTGAATGTACACTAGGCTAACACATCTAAACGCTATGTACCAGTGTAGCTGACATTACCTCACATGCCACTAAAACTGGAAGCAAAATTTCTTTTACTCGTTTTGAGTTTTCTATCTCAACCATGTTTGTACCTCTGACAGAATACTGCCATATTTTGTTAATATTTTTTATATAAAACCATATTGTTTTAGTCGTTTGAGTAGTGAAAAGAGAATTGAGGAATGAGCAGAACTTATTTATTCTAGAATAGTAATTTTAAATATTTTTGTTTGTTTTGAGACCTGTCTGCCTTTGTAGGCTAGGCTGAACTATACTTGAAATCCTCTGCCTCATCCTCCTGAATGCTGAAATTACAGCTCATACCTCTATGCCTGTATTCAAAATAGGTTTGTTATGTAAACATACTTTATAATTTAAGGTTCATCTGTTCTGTATTCCTGTATAATCTTCCAGAAGAAAGCTAACAGCTCTGGATAAACAAATTTAAATTTTTCTTCTAGACTCTAAAGGAAGTCACAAAAGTAGAGACAATCCAGGATAGACAAACAAGCAAGAAATATGTGCAAAGATGCCATAATCATAATGAATTCTACTACTTTGTATGCTATTTAAAAAGAAGGGTTCCAGGAAATGGTTAAGTAGGTAAAACTGTTTACTGCATAAGCCTAGGTACCTGACTTAGATCCTAGGAACCCACAGAAAGGTGACTGGAAACAACCAACCCCATGAAGTTGTCTCCTGATCTCCTGTGACACATGTAACCAAACACATACCTCATGCATTTGCACATGTTGTGCATGAACATGTGTGTGAACACACACACACACACACACACAGAGAGAGAGAGAGAGAGAGAGAGAGAGAGAGAGAGAGAGAGAGAGAGAGAGAGAATAAGTAAAATTATTTTGCGTTTTGGAAAGATGAAAACATTGATTTATTTTACAACAGACTTACAACTCATCGCTTTGATGATCCTTTATCTTACCCTATAACATGTTCCAACAGCCTGTCCTCATTGCTTTCTGTAAGCATCTAAGATCTTTATTATTTTCTCCATGGCACCTTGCTGAATCCACATTTGCAGGGGACAACAACTAGTATTCACCCTGCATCACCAAAGCAACATACATATAACATAGCTGTCAGTGTACAGTATGGTTGGTGCTCAAAAACCTATGCTAAATTAAGATTCTCTGTGTTCCATTTTGACTTGACATCAAATATTCTGACAGCCTGTATTATTTGAAAAACCTGTGAAGAATGACTTGTGCTGTGGTTTGACATAGCTCTGTAGTCTCTCAGACTTTTAAAAGATATTCTGTACTGCATATCCTTGCATGCTGAAAGAAAGTGATAGCAATAACACCGTGTAATTTTGGTATCACTAAATTTAAAATTTGTGTTAAAGTTGCCCATTAAGTCAGGGAAAACTTACTGGATGACAACTTTTTTTTTCTCAGTGTTTGAAAATGGCTTTTATAAAAAGCTTTCAGACAGGCGCTTAATTGAAAGCTGCCTTTTAGCTGCAGTGATGGATTTATTCAAATTTAGATACATGTGCCTATTCTTTTCTGTGATCTTAAAGGTAGACACATGTCTATGATGTTTTAGACGTGGGTTGGCTGGGGTTGTGGTTGTAGACCCCAAGCCCTCCTGCTTATGGTTTTAGATGCATTTTTTTTTGTTCTCATCAGCCTGAGACTGTAATGAAAGAAAGATACTAGAATCTGAGAGAAGGTGCAGGAACCATTTCTGTTACATCCCAAAGGAACCCTGTAGTTGTTAACTCACCATGAATTAAGCATATAGCATGAGAATACTATCCTGTGATAATCGTACACAGTTTAAAGTGGGAGAAGATAAGTATAGGAGTGAATCCTACATGACTGTAAATCACACACCTCAGTTCCTGCAAGTTTAAATTTCCATTCTCTTCTTTGCATTGCCGTCTCAAACAGCACTTATTTGCCCTTCGACAGAGCAGCAAACCAGCCGGTTGACCTGAAAATGTAGTTAACATTGTCCTGGCCTGAGTTACCTGACAAAGGAACAGGTGAGGACGAACTTACTTATACAATCAATTCCAGTTATAAATTAATATATTTTTATAGCACATATTTGCAAAAAATGTAGAGGTAATATTCTATTTCTCACATAGCGAAACTTCTGAAGGCAAACAAAATTGATAACCTTTTGAAGTCCATTTCTGGGCAAGAGGTTAATGGGCTTAAATAAACAACTCCTGCCTCCTTATTCCAAGCATGTGTTTCGTCTTATTACTAGGAAGGACAAGAATACTGAATTCAGCAGAATATTCAGGTGTGTGTAAGTGCTTTGAGTTCCAGGTAGTCATGTTTTTGTGCCTAAGTACTGTTACTGGATCCTGAAGGCTCCTTCAGGGGAGGGGGTGGGAAGGCGTGGTGTCAACGCACCTGGAATCAGGTGAAGGCAAACAGTGGACTCGTTTTCAGTAATGGGGAAGGCCTTAATACCTCCTCCTAGCATCCAGGCTGTGTCCTGATCTGGTGACATTGTGTGGTCATCCCTCGTTGGCTGGGCACAATCAGGACCTCTGACAGCACCTGTTGCTAGGCCCTCAGGCAGACTCCAGATTGACTCATAAAAAAATATGTTACATGCATGCCTTGGAAACTGGTTTGAGCCAATTTCTTCGACCCTATGGGCCTGTCCTACTACAAGGTACGAATCAGTGATTTATCCTGACTTGATTTACTGCTATTAAAGTGTAATGAAAAAAGAAACAAACAAACCACCAGTGCTTGTCTCAGCTTCTGACTGAATTTCTTCTTCCTTGGATTTTTCTGACTCGTCTTGTTTCTGATGGAACACCTGGACAGATCCTTTTCAGTTAAAACAGTTGACTGACTGATGAAATATCCTCTGTGCATAATGATGTTATGAGACACACAGAAGAAGACAGGATGATGTTTTTCCATATGATCCAATGGTCAAGTTTAGCAGGTGATATAAGCTTATGGAGTAACAGATGGATTGACCCTAATAGTGGTGAACATCAGAACATCATTTTTTTCTATTATACTGACAGTCTGGCAATGGTCTATTCTCCTGGTTCTTATCTTTTATGAGATGTATTTGAACTGTGTTTTAGTGGAGAAGAATCCAAAGATGACTGTAGCTTTTTAATTCTAGTGTGGTAAAATATAGGGAATACACTGTTAATTATACCTATTTGTAGAAATATAGACTCAATGGCAGTGTGTTCACTATGAGTTCATAAAATCAAAGAATTTCTGTACAGCAAAGGAAAGTATCAACAAACTGAAGAGACAGCCCACAGAATACGATAAAATCTTTGTCAACTATATATCCAATAGAGGATTAGTATTTAGAATATACAAAGAATGTATAAAACTAAACACCAATAAAACAACCCAAATAATAAATGGGTCATGGAACTGAATGAAAAGTTCTCAAAACAAGAATACATTTCTTAAATGTGAAAACAGTCTATAAATTTATTTTAATAAAAAATGTCACTTTTTTAAACTGCTTACTTAGGAAATTTAACCTTCAATGGGAAATTATTGTTCTCTCAAGTTTTATAGTGGACATGCTCCAGGAAAAGTTGAGCAGACTTTCTCATGGAACCTTCTGGAGTCAGTGGCTTTGGTGGTGTTTTCAGTGCAGGAATGCAGTGAGTCAATAATGCCTTGGCATGAGCCTTTTATTTCATTAGGCACCACTTAATGCAAAGCGGGGCTCTTACAGAATTGGCTGAGGTACTGGCATGTATTGGTTATGGATACCAGTTGGTGATCTGGACTCAAGTCAGGCCTTTGAGTTACTTACTTTTAGAAACTAAGGAAGCTGCCTCAACTCTATCTAATGCCTCTACCCACTGAAAAGAGGAATACAAACTACTCACCTTGTGGCAACAATTTGAAGAATCAGTAATCTTATTTGTCAGGTTACCTCACAGTGTCCATATTAGTTCGTGGTGTCAGTAGTAGTGTTTTTATAGGGGAATAGAGTAAGGGAGAATGAACTACAAATCTCTAGGCATTGTAAGAGATGATGAAAGTGGAGCTGGATAGTGGTCAAAATCAAATTTCCCAATGATTCCCAACCTTAGAAACATCAAAGAGATTTATAAATAAGGACATGTCATTAAAAACACCTTTCAAGGATGACTCAGAAATACTTTCTGAGGATGATAAGGTGAGCAGTCATCTCTTTTCACATTAAAGTTATTAGGGAGAATTGGTTGATTAAATTCTTAACTATATTCTTTTTATTTAACTTTTAGATGAATTTTTATCAAAAAACAACATACAACTACATGCATATACTGTAAATGTCTTGGTTCATGAATTTTGAGAAATGCAAACACCTACATAACCACTTTCTTCATCAAAATATGACATACTTTCATCACCAAACTGTGTATTTTCCTTTATAGCCAGGCTCCGTGCCCCAACCATAGCAACAGCTAAGCAACTTTTTGGCTTTATTGGTTAGCTCTCTGTGTTCTAAATGGTGTGACATAAAATGCTATTTTTAAAATGTGTCTTATTTCATTTGATGTAAGTATTCACTTAAAGTCAAGTTTGAGCCTATAGAAATATATATTTCTCTTTATAAATTATGCATATATATGCATATATTAATATATACATATATAATATACACACACGCATATATATATATATATATATATATATATATATTACCTCAAGCAAATTGTCTGTAGCTTTAGTGAAAGCTTTGAAAAGTAACAAATAGTAGAGAAATTGACTCATGGGGCAGTGATCATTTTTGCCCACACAATTTTCCTGGTGTGGGCACTGCCTCTGTGACTCACTTCAGGTAGTAAGTATTTAAGAAACATGGCGGAGGGTGAATCCCTCAGCATAATTAATGCTTCCTGCTTTATTATGCTGTCATATCCTTGAGTCAGTCCTTCATGTAAGCATTCACATGGGTTCAGATCTTTTGTGAGTTTCTCTTTTTTTCATTCCTCACAATATAGCGATTTTTAAATTTTTTTTTTTATTTTTGTCTAGTGTTGGGGACCAGCCCAAACTAAATGTTTGAAATGTTCTAATGGTCTTTTGAAATTGCTAATTCCTGCATTAGGCCCTTCCTGTGTCTAGAATCGTCATGTTTCTACAGGAGGCACAGCTGTGCTAATCACATTCAGAAATAGCAGAGAAACTAAAGTTATGGTCTGTATTCTAGAAAATAATGTATATATCCAAATGGAATCTGTAAAAGAAGCAGGGAACTCAGCCACATTTTGAAAGTGGGTAAGATTCCAGTTGTATGGAGCCTGAAGCAATCTTATTTAAAGAAAGATGGCTAAAATAAAGACAAGGAGGTTGGAGGAATGCAGAGGAAATGGGGAGGCAAGCATAGCAATGCTATACTATAATTACCTAATACAGTAGAAGTGACTTACGAATAAAGGCTCTGTTTCACTCTGCTCTGTCCGCAGCATCTGGTGAAGTTCTGGCATCTCAGGATGTACATAATGTTTACTAATGGGAGAACTGAAGAGATGAATGAAATTTCCTGACCAGACTATTAGAAAGATGTAGCCATTGATCAACTCTACCCACATACTTAAAAACAACAACCATGCCATCGTTTAAATTATGAGCGTGATTGAATGACTCCTGAGAATACAAAGACCCCTTAAGACTTTCTCTCATTGCCCTTCTGAGCCCCGAGTCTAAACCTTGGTTTCCTAAGAATGACTGAGACCCTCCCTTTCTCAGCCTAAAACTCACTTATCTATTATACCTTTCAATTGTGAACATTGCTATGGTCCTTTGGAGGACTCTGTAGAAGAATTTTTCCTTTTAGGGGAAACTGAATTTGTTATCAGCATTTGCAGGAGATACACTATATGTTCCAGTACTTCATGATGGAATCTGAGTATAGGAATCAGAATCAGAAAATTGTTACTTAAGTGGGAGCAAGCATTGCTTTGAGCGTTAATTGTACTTTATACAAGACTATTGATTACAGTACACAGTGCATCTGAATTCCCTTTGGAGGAAAGAAATACATTGATTTTTGTTATTCTGAATAGCTTATGAATTCTATTATTTTTTTCTACTTTATGAATTTGAATACATTGGGACTAAATTATGTTTGGATTTGATTTTAAGTGGCAAACTGTTCTACAAGAAGTGCTTTGCAGTACCTCAATTCTGAGATGATCTAACAGGGTCTTAACTAAACTTCTGCCTTAGCCTGGCACAACTTTGCAGATAGTTCAATTCCTGCCAAACTTTAACAAACAAGTGTGAGAGTGTGAATGGCAGACACCCAACCCCAGCAGTCAGCCATAGGAGTTCTTCACACCAGGGATTAGCAGTTTTCCTTTGCCACAAAGACAAGTCCAGATAGTCTGCTTTGTAAAACTGACAGTAAAATTTAATGCAATTTCACAAAAGAAAGCAATTTTTAGGACTTATCCAGCTTCTGTTCATTGCCAATATAATGATGAAATATCCTGTCTTGATCCAAAATTAGGCTATAATTGTGTTAAAGAGCAGTTTTCCCCAACGATTCATCATTATTTCTTGATTAGTCATCATACTTAAAAATTTTGCTTGGTGAAGTCAATGGAAAATTTCCTTCTCTTGAGTTTAGGTAGCCAATAAATACATTACAAAACATCATATAATATTATTTTATCCTAGTTTTTCTAATGTAATGTGTATGAAAATATCTTGGTCTTGCTAATGTGTAGCATCCCATTAGTATTTTAGTAAACCAATCAAATTAGAACATACTTCCATCTACTGAGATTTTAAAAAATAATTAGTTATAGCAAGTATCATTTTCACTTATACTTCCTGTGTCTCCAATTCTCTTTGATAGCACTTTCACTATGTCTAGAATGAATCTAACCTTATTAAACTCTAAAGAATTCCTTAAGATCTTGTTTACAACTAAAACGCATATAGATAGAAAAGAAATAAATTTATCTCTCTTTGTCAGTAATTTTGTGTATAGAAAACTCTTAGGAATATGCACATACACATGCATAATATGAAAATGAATAAGTTAGCAAGATTTAAGAGTATAAATATCATCTGTGTTTCTATGTCTGGTCAATGAACAACTGAAAAATGAAATGAAGAAAGTAATTTAATTTATAATACTTTGAAAAGTACCTAGGAATACTCTAATAATATAAGTGAAGATACGTACACCAAAAAAACTATAAAATGTTATTAAGTAAACTACAGAAGAAATAAATAAATGTATGGAAATATTTTACATTCATAATTTGAGAAATTTAAAACTGATAGACATATTGAATTGATGGATTTAATGGTTAAAATGACTTATTTTGCAAAATGTTAAACTTCCTGTCACATTATTATTATTATTATTATTATTATTATTATTATTATTATTACTGTTATTAGCCCACCAAATCCAGTTAGTGATGACCATGCATGAATAACCTGGGAACATCTACAGGGGCCTGGAACTTAGCTGGTATCCCATTCCCTAAGGGATGTTACTGTATCTCTTACAAGCTTTCATCTACCAGTATCTTCTCAGCTCGGATGTTGGGTTCGTGAGTCGTTGATGGTGTTAAAGAGAGAGAGGCAGTGCTGGTTGATAAGTTCAAAGTGCATTGTGTATACATATGAAAATCCAAAGAATGAAGTTAAAATATTAAATAAGAAATATTATTCCCTGAGGTAAATTGTCAAACTGACTCTGAATTCAAAATTAAATCATTGGGTATGTAACAGTTAAAACAATCAAAACAAAAACAACTAATAATTGAGGACTCATAGTACCTGATGTTAACTTTACCACAAAACTATACTAATCATGATGATATGATATTAAGCATAAATCAGTGGAATGAAATATGGCAACATACTTGCATATTATTAGTACATTTGTTTTTAATGATTTTGTTGACAATGGTTCTAAGAAATTATATGAAGAAAGCTAAGTTTTTTGAACTAATGATGCTGGAACAACTGGATAAGCATGTGAAACAGAATGATATTAGACCTCTATCTCTACAGGTCATTCACCTGACTCTGTCCCAGGCATATCAACACACAAAAGGGACCAAGAAGAGGTCATGGTCTTGAAGGGAAAGGGAGGATTTTGGAAGTTGAAAGGGGACAAAGGTGGAGTGGAAATGATGTAAATATAACATTCATATATAAAAATTCTCAAACATATATTTATTCTTGTTTTTATTCAAAAATTGATTTTTTTAATTCAGTATATTCTGAGTATGGTTATTTTTATAAAAGGGTGATGGAAAAAGCTATTTTGAAATATCATCATTGCTGACTGGGGATAGAAAGTTCATCCTAAGTTCAAGAAAGTTTGGGCCATGCTACAGGCTTATAGATGTAAGTCTTTCCAGGTTCTTTTGGGTTTTATTACTTGTCTCCCTGAGCAAAAAAAAAAAAAAAAGCCAATGTCAGAATATTCACAGGGTAGGGATTGTCCCTCTTTTTTGAGGGATACCTGTCCTGTTCTCTGATTTCCCTTTGCCTGGTGTTTTAATTTTTGGTACTCTTTGGGAGAGGTGAACTCACTGTCCAAAGTGAGCTGGTATGGGTTCCACTAAATGGTGGCTGTTCTGCGTGTTCACTTTAGTAGTCATCTGTATTTTTAAGTGCTAATATTTAATGAATATAAGCGTCCATATAGTTGCTGTTTCTGCATTTAAAGATAACTGAAGACAATTGAAATTCTATTGTCAACCATGAGGGGCAGAGTCTAAATATATCCGTTTTTATTAAGGTATAAGTTTTACAGTAAGGGCTGGATTGAACTTCATACACAAGAAGTGTGTACAAAATTCATTCCTGATATGTAATCATTTTATATTGTTTCACATAATGAAGGTCTTCTTTTAGTGTATCGCATTGCTAACTCTAATTGTAGGACTAAAACGTGATCAAAAGTCAAAGAAAAGGAAGTATTCGAATAGATATTTCTTAAAGGAAAATCTAGTGTTAATACACACTTGAAAAGATGTCCAACATCATTAATTATCAAGATCAAGAGCAAAACTACAATGAGGTCACACTTTGCACAGTAAGAAGGATTGAAAAAGATGAACAATAGCAAGTGCTGCTGTGTTGATAAGGTTAGAAGACCCTGGAGCTCTGAAACATTGTGATGGGAATATAAAGTGGTTAAGCCAATTTGAAAAGTGCTAATGTGTGGGCTCTTTTTGTGTGTGTGTAAATGTTACATATGTACATGTAAATACATAGAGAGGAAGTAAGGGTAAACAAAAGGATTTCAAGGGAGGAAAAGGAAGGGGGAAGTTAGGTAACTACATTTTTAATCCAAAAATAAAAGAAAAACGAAAAAAGAGTAATGTAAAATATAGAAAAAAGAGTAAAATGTTAAATAGTGCCATCTAATGACCCAGTGATACCAATTTTTGGTATATACTTAAAATAATAGAAATAGATGTACAGAAAATCTTGCATATGGATGTTCAGGGCAGCATTATTTATGATGCGTTAAGAATGCAAACAACCCAAATGTGAGCCAGTGTATTAATGGGTAAATAAAATTATACCAGGATCGTACAAAGACCTTGGAAACATTCAATTAGAAAGAAAATTTGAACAGCCAGACCACACTGGAGAGCATCCACTCCCACTTTGCTTTCCAGCTGTAGACTGATGCTTCACAAGATCATTTTACAAAAATACCTAGTTTCACAGACATACAAATATTTTGAGTCGATATCGGTATCTGGAAATAAAGGCAGCTTTAGAAACAGCATTAAGAGGCAGACAAACTGATAAATTAAATCTAACTGATCGCAAAAGTGGTCAGAAAGGAGCAAACTAAGGTTGTGAAATGAGTTGTATTAAGTGCAGTCTGATGCTGGTACTTAATCACAGATGACACTTCATTGGGGGTAATAAATTCAAAGTTAAAAGAGAGCTTTGTAGCTGGGGAGCTTCTCTGTGGTCTGCCAAGCCCCCGCAGTCCCACAGCCCACTTATAAAATAAACACACAGACGCTTATATTATTTAAACTGTTGGGCCCTTAGCTCAGGCCTACCATTGTCTAGCTCTTACACTTAACTCAGCCCATTTCTGTTAATCTATTTGTCGCCACGTGTTCCTTGGCTTTACCTGTAGCCTTTACATGTTGCTCCCTGGATGGCAGGCTGGTGTCTCTTCCAGACTTCCACCTCCCAGCCTCTCCTTTCTGTTTGTCCCACCTATCCTATACTTCCTGCCTGGCTACTGGCCAATCTGCCTTTTATTTATTCACAACATACAGGACATCCCACAGCAGGGTTTAATTTAACGTCAATGTTATTAAGAATAATGTAGGCCGGGCGTTGGTGGCGCACGCCTTTAATCCCAGCACTCGGGAGACAGAGGCAGGCAGATCTCTGTGAGTTCGAGGCCAGCCTGGGCTACCAAGTGAGCTCCAGGAAAGGTGCAAAGCTACACAGAGAAACCTTGTCTCGAAAAACAAAAAAAAAAAAAAAAGAATAATGTAATAGTTCTGGATTGCATCGATCTAATCTAACCTCTTACTATTCTGCTAATTAAATTTACCTTGCAGACTTAAAAACTATGTGGTCCAGGTTGAACATATTTTAGCTTTCCCTAGCTGGAGGGATTGGTTCTGATATGGCCAGGGGTAGGTCTGCCCAGACCTACCAGGAGCAATGAATGGGGACATTGTCACTTGTTCTTTATGTGGTGATAAGACACTGACATGACTGAAATCCTAGATGAGGGAAGAGCAACAGTTGAATGTTCTGTCGCATACAAATGTGACTGTAGATAATGATAATGTGCCTTACATTTTTCTAAAAGCTAAAAGAAAAGATATTGAATGTTCTGACAACAAAGAAGTGATTAATTTTTGAAGTCATATACATTCTTACCTTAGTTTTAATAGCCAATATATTGGAGCATCACATGGAGCCAAATATGCCAATTCAATTTATTAAAAGCTATAAACAACCAATAGAACAATGTACATATGTATGTCCTATAGAGGATAAGATGGCATATTAAAAGGGAGAGAGACTGAAACTCAATGTGAAGGAAAAATGAGTGAAAATAACTTGTTAGATAGTTGTGCTGGTCATGAGAACCAATCAAATTCATCTCTTTAACTGCTGCCAGCTGGCATTAGGTTTATCCTTTTCATACAAATATGTTAAATCATGTTAAAACTATGTAGCTATCTTTAACATCTCTGATTTCCCTAAGCACCGTTTGCATTCTTGTTTAATTCTTATATCATCTGTTGAGTTGCTTATTGTTGTTTCCATTTCATAGGTGAAGAAAATGAAACATGAAATACAGATTTAAGTAATTTGCCCAAATTCAGGTAGCTGTGGTCAGTGGACAAGCAGAATCTTAGGCTCAGGTTAAAAGGTCCTTGGTAACCTGCTGTTGTCCTGGAACCTGATTGGTAGATACCACTGAGAGGATTTTAGTAGCATATATCTAGATATTTCAAACATTATTTTGTCTTATATTAGAAACAGTCACATAGGACATTTTTATTGATTACTAAAATACCTGAGATAAACATTAAAGATTCTATATACATAATTGATCATATTCAATCATGGTCAAATATCCCTGTATAAATATGCATTTCTGAAAGTATTTTATAGTCTGGGGTATAGTATATGTGATAAGGTACATTAAAAGGGAAATAACAATTAACTTAAATGGAGAAGTAGATTTTTAGAAAATGCTTACAAAGCTTTTCTTTAAAAAATCCGTATTTGTTTACTGATTCACTTCATTTATGCTTCTTCCTTTTCCCACTCTTACTCCTCCTGTGTCCCCACTCCTCAAATTAATGATCTCTTCTTTAATTATTGTTTTATACATATGGGTGCAGTGCGTTTACATTTGCCTGAACACACACACACACACACACACACACACACACACACACAACCTGCTAAGCTCATTTATTGCAACTCTTTTATTGATGTCTTTAAGATTGAACTTAATGTTAAATCACCAGGGCTCTCACCTTTCGTGAAGGCTGGTTCTCTCTTTCATCAGCCTTGTATCACCTGTAAGAGCTCCTCCATCTGGCTTGTTATGGCATCTGCTGTTATTATCCTACCCATGTTGCATAGGCTACTGTAGTTTCTGAGATTCTATAGAGGCAGCTTCTCTGTTGTATATAGAAGTCACTGTCTTGCAGAAGACATCCTAGTGCTCTGGCTCTTATAATCTTTCTGCCCTCTCTTTCATGATGCTTCTTCAGCCTTAGGTGTAGAAGCTGCATTGTATATGTATCAGTTGTCTATGGCCTGTTGTTTTGTGCATTTTGACCTGTTGTGGATTTCTGTAATAGTCTTTATATACTGAAAAATAGAAACCTGCTGCCATACTGAGGGGTGAGAGCTGCACTTATTTCTTTTATAAGGACAAGTTTTTATTTAATGGAATTAGAAACTATATTGGTTTAGGGAAGTGGTAATAGTAGGTTCTCTTTTAGGTTCCATACCTCACCAGGCATGGGCTGGTAGCTGGGTTCACAATGCCTACTTTACCAGGCATGAATTTTCTCCTGTTGAATATGCCAACTGGAGAGCTTTTGGCTAACCCCAAGATATAACTGTCACTATTGTACCATTGAGGATATCTTGACAGGCTGGTCACTGTTGTAGTCCATAGACTTTACAGGACTAGCGAGGACTGTTAATTACTTATCTCCCTTGGCATCATGGGTTCTATGAGATCTGGTCCTCAGAGTCCCATGTTAGTTCTCTCAAGTCCTTTGCCCAAAAGTGTGATATCGTTGGCAGTTTTATTTTCTTTGTTTGTCTTCAGCCTCTGTGAGAAAACCCAAACAATGGAATAGCCTATTTTGTTTTGGAGTGCCTTGGATTCCCCTGACCGGCAACTCAATGGGAGGTTTCCTGTTCCTGATACTGTAGTTGTGGAGTTTTGTTAATAGTTAATAATAGCTATAATAGTTATAATAGCGCTTGGGTGGAGCATTATTACCCTAAATGGCATTATTTCACACACACACACACACACACACACACACACACACACACACACACACTCACTCACTCATATGTATGTATTTTAAGTAAAAAGAAAATAATTTTTCAATATGGCTTTTTCAAATATTCTTAGTGGTATCTATCCCTCCCTCTCCCTCTCCCTCTGTATCTATTACCTTCCCTCTCCACTCCCAGCAAAGTAATCCTTTTTCCCCCCTTCATGGTACCTATTTCTCACTATACTCCTCTCTAGAGATCCTTCCCCCACTGTGGTCCTTAAATAAAACATCATCAAAAGCTTCTTTACAGAAAAGAAACAACCAACTGAGTAAAGAGAAAGCCTGCAGAGTGAGAAGGGGATCTTTGCCAGCTATACATCTGCTAAAGGATTAATATCTAGAATATTTAAATAACTCAAAACTAACACAAAGTCTCTAGCAAACCAATGACCCAATTTGAAAAAGGTCTATGGATCTGAGCAGAGAGTTCTCAAGAGAAGATAGAAATCACTAAGAAACCCCTTTACAGAAAGTGATAAGTACCTTTAGCAATTAGAGTTATACAAATTAAAGTACTTAACAGCTTTTATCTTAACCCAGATCATAATGACCAACATCCAGAAAAGTACTGACAGTAACTGCTGGCCGAGATGTCTGGAGAGGACCCTCACTGTGAATGGGATGACCAACATCCAGAAAAGTACTGACAGTAACTGCTGGCAAAAATGTCTAGAGAGGACCCTCACTGTGAATGGGATGACCAACTTCAAGAAAAGTACTGACAGTAACTGCTGGCAAAGATGTCTAGAGAGGACCCTCACAGTGGATGGGATGACACTCTGGTGCAGGCACTATAAAAATCAGTGGAGAGAATTGTAAAAAAGCAATACCTAAAAATAGATTTGCAATATGACCACTCCTTGACATATACCTAAAGATATCAACATCCTAATCTACAGGTACTTTGTCAGCTGTATTCATTGCTGCTCTCCTCCCAATCCCAGTAAAAACCTAGATGCCCTTCAACTGTGGAATGGAGAATGCAAATTTGCTTCATATACAAACTAGAATTCTATTCAACTCATGAAAATTGCACATAATTGGATGAAACTAGAAAATACTATGCCAAGTGTGGTAACCCAGACCAATGAAGACAAATGCTACATGCTGTCTCTTATTTGAGTGAAGTTTTGGTATGAATACATGTCTGTCATTCAGGCTGAAGAGGCAGGCGTTCCGAAGCAAGGGGACAGATGGCAAAAGCAGGAACCATTAAGGAAGAATGAATGTTCTGGAACTATAAGTTCAGCGAGGCTAATTTGTGGAACAATGATCAGATGTTCTAAGCCTGAATTTCATCAGGAGGGAGCCATTAAACACGTGTATTCCCAATGATGACCTAAGACTGACTTGTAAAAATTAGGGCAATTTTGGCTTATGCAGGAAGGTATATTTAGGAAACGTTTTGGTAATGAGGTAAAGGGCTTTAAACTGGTAAACAAAGAGATGGAATGAGGGTGGCAGTTCTTCTGGAGGGTATCAAAGAATTTCAGAAACAGGAAAGTCAGTGACATGTACTCAGATCAGGTGAACACTTTCCCCTGTGAGTA
>CABHPH010158637.1:0-29182 GCA_902168325.1 Peromyscus nudipes
TTTAGGACTAATGCCTAAAACTCTCAGAAAGTTTTTCTTTCCATTCTTAACTTCCCCCCTGTCCACTGAGCATCCCTTGCACAGGCTGTGTTGAATTTTACCAGCTCTTTCCATTATTCCAAGGCCTTCTGTGGAGGTGGGGAGAAGAGCAGATGCCACATTTCTTTTGAACACCAATAATAAAGATGAGGTGCTGAGCAACCTGTGGCGAGATGACCAGTGAACTAAAAGCATGGATGCACTGCATGGTTTTAGTGTGGGGGTGGTGGTGGAGAGGGGCAGTATTCATGGACACACTTCAACAACAATGAAATACCGAGTGGCTTCATCCTGCTCGTCTCTTTTCAGCCTGAGTGCCCCAGCTGTTCTAGAATGGCTGGGCTGTAGACTTACAATAGTGCCCAGTTTTCTGCCCTCCCAGGCAAAACTCGGATGTGTAGGTGTTAGTGTATTACTGTGTTGGTATTAGTGAGGGTACACATTCACGTCTATAGCCATGAGTGTAGTGGCCAGAGGGCAACCTTGGGATGTCATCCCTCAGGTGACATTCACCTTTATTTTCTTAAATAAGGTCTGTCATTTGGCCTGGCATTCACTAAGTAGGCAGGCTGCCTGGCCAGACAAGCCCGGTTGTCTGCCAGTGTCTGTCTCACTGGTGCTGGGGTTATGTGCACGGCACACGGGCTCTGAAGATTGAATCTGAGGTCCAATTGCTTATGCAGCAAACATTTCAATGACTACTCTATGGCCCTGGCTTTCCACTACCTTCTTTTGTCTCAGCCATGTTATCGTTCTAAGACACAAAAATGACGATTCCTGACCATCTTTTTTTTTGATTATTTGTTTAAGAGTTTTAGAGTGAAAATACTTATTGAATTATTTCTCTCATATTGCTAGCATTTCAGATATTTTATTTCCTTTTGAGTGAAGAGACATATTATGACATATCTAAAAAAGTTTATGTATTTTAAAGTACTTAAATGTTAAAAATAGATTAAATGACTGCTTGAAAAATTTGGATACTTTATGTCTGTAGTACAACAACAACAAAAAAAACCAAATTAATATGAACATTCAAGAAAGAGAAGTAAAAGGTTGTTTGTCCACGTTCTGTAGACAGAGGGGCACACACCTGACACCAGAAGCGACCTGAGAATCAGCTCTCCCAGGGCTGAGCTCAGTTGACAGAGTTCTGGCCCAACATGCCAGAAGCTGACAGCTCTGTCTCAGACAACACATGAACTGGCTGTGGTGGAACACACCCAAAATCCTGGCACTCTGGGAGTAGAGGCAGGGGGATCACAAGTTCAAGGTTGTTCTCGGGTACGCAGCAAGTTTGAAGCCATCCAGAGATATAAGGTCCTGCTAGGAAGGGAGGAAGGGAGGAAGGGAGGCCTTTTCAGTGGGCACAGATTCTTTTAAACCTTGCTGATCGGCCATTGTAGCTAATGTTATTGAAGGCCTTTGACTGTCTAGCTGCCACTACCTCCGGATCCTCCCACGCTCAGCTTCTTAAAGTGAAGCCTGCTGGTTTCTCACATGTAGAAGTGTTACTACATATGCTAGCACAGGATAGCTGGCCAACACTAAATTCAGATCCAGGGTCTGCTTTGTCTTGTGTAACCGTTAAGCAAGGTTGGCCCCATTTGGTGGGGTTCTTTCCTGAAATTTCCAAAGCACAGTTTCCGGGGCTGCAAATGAGAAGTAGCAGTGTTGAGATGTCTTTGATGAAGCATGGTGCCAGCTGAGGCAGGATATTAAGGCAGACTGTTGTGGAAGACGTGCATGATCAAAGGTGAGCTTTTGATCTGGGGCTATCAGCTTCAGCATATTGTAAAGCTCAAGAATACAATCTCATCTGTTCTTCTTTAGTAATGCAGTTAAGATGAGCTTGGGTTACTTTGGTCTCGAACATGACAAATGCGTTAATATTATATATGTAAGAGTCTGTTGTCTCTATGGCTAGAATATTACAGACTAACATTTCTTGATTAATCAAAGAGCCATTTACATCATCAGTTCACAACTATAATTAGAATGACAACTGGATCATAAGCTCAAATTAGTACAGTAGGTCCACCGAGTAGAGAAAGGGAGAAACAGTCTTAGAAAATTTATTTCCCCAGCCAGCCATTCTTAACCATCATCCATTGTACTCAAAAAAATAGTGTCCTGTCTCAGCTGTGACCAAAAGTCACCTTAAAAAGTTCATGAAAAATACAAACCCCTAGACCAAATCTACCCTGCAGAATTTGTATTTATCTTTTGAGGGCTCTAGAAATCTGAACCCTTCAAAAGCTCTACCTTCCAAGCAGCAGATATTGATATTTTGGGAACCTCTGTTTAGATAAATCATCCTGGGGAAAACAGCTACCTAGATAGACTTTAAAAAGTGTGACCTCTTGAACTTATGTGAGTGGTCACACCCATTTGCTAAACATTTTTTCACTAAATGCTTAAAAGGACCCACAGCTCTCAGACCACTCCTCCCTGAAACACACATATAAACACCAAGGGTCGTGGACTTTATTCAACATTTTTATTTCCTGTATAAGAAATTTGAGCTTCAGAGAGATCAGTTAAGTTTTTCAGAATCACATGATTTGTTATTTATTGTTGAATTCTAACCACAGCTTACCCGGGGCTGGCATGAGGTTGACATTATTTAACATACCAAGAACTGAAAGTTAATGTGGGAGAGCTCTTGGTGGAAATTAATATGGAAAGAATGATAGAACCAGAAAGTCACCACGTTGTAACCCCCAGATCAAACAATCACCTTAAGATGGAATCGTCAATGAATGATGTCACTACATGAACAGAGCTCAAGGAACTTTCTATGGAGCATGGAGTGACTGGACGGTCAACATCTGCTGTCACTGACCAAGGACAACCTTACTGTTAATAGGACAAACACACACAGGGTGCCTGCTGATGAGATGAAAATAGAGAGTTTTCAGCACCGCTTCTGAAATGCTCCTGGCTCTTAAGTTGAAGCTGAATTTATTCACACTTTATGAAAACTTCACTCACACGCAATGTAAGGACCTAGAGGGATGGTTGAAGGGGTGGCTGAAGGAGTAGCAGACCGAAGTGACTTTGAATTTTTTAAGGAGGAAAGGAAGCCCATGTTATGCATGATCTTTGTTCAGATTTCGATTAGGACAAAATGATTGTACATATATCTTTTATGACAGCAGCCAGGTATGGTGACTCACAGTTGTAGTCCCTGCACTCAAAAGGTGATTGGACAAAAAGACCACTGGTTGATGCCAGATTGGGTCACTTAAAGAGTGTCCATGTCTGCCTGGGTGGCAGTGTAAGACTTTAGTCTCAAAACAAAACAAAAACATTTTCAAAAAGACAGTCAAGAAAGAGTGTGAGTGTGGTCGAGCCAGTAGACTATAGCATAGGGTTGTGGAAGCTATGAGATGTCTAGAGAGACATGCATTGCCAGAGATGTATGCTGTGGAATGTAAATGGCTTTACATGGAAATTGCATGATGTATAGAAATTTTAAGACTAATTCAGCAAAGGCCTGAGGAGATGGCTCATTTGGTAAAATATTTACGATATAAGCTTGAATGCTTGAGTTAGGTCTACAACTCCCATTTAAAAACAAACAAATGGCCGGGCATTGGTGGCGCATGCCTTTAATCCCAGCACTCGGGAGGCAGAGGCAGGCAGATATCTGTGAGTTCGAGGCCAGCCTGGGCTACCTAGTGAGCTCCAGGAAAGGCGCAAAGCTACACAGAGAAACCCTGTCTCGAAAAACCAAAAACAAACAAACAAACAAACAAACAAACAAACAAAAAACTAACAAACATGATAACACATACTTGTTTTCGTTTTGTTTTTTTTTTCCTAGATAACAGTTTCTTTACTGCTGTTGTTTTTTTATAAAGTAGCTGTTCCCATAGTGTTCATGGGAATCCTGGGACATTCTGAAGACATTTACATAAGGTTAATGAGGGTTAATGAGGTTACTTACATTACAAACAATAGTTATGGGTGAGGTCAGAGTTACTTCACATATGTTAACATAACACAGCACATCGTAATGAATTATATGCAAGAACAGTTATAATCTTAAAGTGTTTTATTAATATAAATTTTTAAATTTTGTAACTTTCTTTTTTAAATATTTTTCTATTAAGAAATTTTTTATTCATTTTACATACCAACCACAGATCCCTCTCTCCTCCCTCCTCCTGCCCCCAGCCTTCCTAAGCCAGCCCCATTCCCTCCTCCTCTGACAAAGTAAGGCTTCCCATGGAGAGTCAGCAGAGTCTGGAACATTCATCTGAAGCACGTCCACACCCCTCCCCCTGCGTCAAAGCTGGATAGCACACACTTGGAATCCCACCACTGAGAAGACAGGCAGGAGCATCCCTGGGGCTCACAGGCCAGACTAGGGAAATAGGTGACCTTCAGGATCAGTGAGAGACTGAGTTTAAAAAAAAATAGGGTGAAAGCCTGATGAAAACACCAGACATTGATTTCTGACCTCCAACTTCCAGTGCACCTGCACACACACACACATGCACATATACAGGTGTATACATAATTCATTGAAAAAGGTAGGCATGTCATAGATGATATGATACAAGTATGGCCATGTTGACATTAATGGCCGTAAGAGTCTTAGTAAGTGATTCTCTTTATTGGCATGCACTTGAGGGTTTTCACAATGAAAACTGTTATCCCTGTATGCTATAACAGATCTGTAATCACAGCACTCCAGGAGCTGAGGCAGGAGGATTGTGAGTTTGAGATTAGACCCTGTCTAAACCAAAGCAAAACAACAAAATTGACCTCACTGTTTATATAGAAAGAAATATTCAGAGACAAGCCTTTGGTTCAGGTTGGTCTATCCACACAGTATATGTTAAGAGGTGGAAAACTCCCATAAGCATAGTCTGTTTTGTAAATAAAGTTTTATTGGAATAGAGCCAGGCCTATTTATTTGCATATTGTGTACAGCTGTTTTGCTCTACATTGGTAGAGTTGTGTTGTGTGACAGAGACAGAATGGTTGAGGAAGCCTGAGCAGTTACTATCTCTCCTCACCCCACCCCCAACAAAAAAGAGTTCCATCCTCTGATTTAGGGATTTTTCTCACTGCATAGGTTCTAAGCACTTCTTCCATTCTCAGCTAACTCACTTTTAGCCAAGTAACGCATTCTTCATTAAAGTTACAGAGAAGTTGTCTTTGTTGGTCGAAATCAACAGGAACACTTGAGCAATTTAATAATGCTTCTGTTTGTCAGCCCTGAATGTGATGGAGAATATATGTTCCACTGCCCTCGTCCCAGTATCCTATGGCATGTCACTGAGAGTCTATGACTAACAGCAGAAGAGATGTCATGGACCATTGATAAAGACGTAAAGTGAGACACAGCTATCTTTAGCTCACCCTATCAGAAATTGTGAATACAGAGGACGTTCTATGCCTCCGATCTAATTATTTGGAATGAATACAGTTTAGGGGCTCTAGGTCCAGCTGATAGTAGAATGACTAGACTTATGAAGACTTCCTTCCGGCCTGGATAGCTTGGAAAAGACATCCTTTTAGGCTACAGAGAGGCCAGCATCTATCCACAGCTCATCGGGAGGCTGAACTGTTCTCATTTCCCTCATCCTGTTTGGATGCTTTGACTGTAGCACATCACCCATTTTGCACAGTGCCAACAGCCACTCCTCCAGCTCTTCTTCTCCCAAATCTCTTACTGGCCCGTGCCGTTCAAGAGGGCTTAATCATATACTATGATCCTAGAAGAGACTGGCTTGGTACCAGCACGGTCCTTTACACCAAACTGAAGTTCTGAGACTCTTTGTAATATATGCAAATGACTTCTGTCTTTTGGCATATATATGATTTCAGCAGTTAACAAGTTAGAAACTGCATTATCGACCATTTCTATAAGATGTGATCATTAGAGGTTATTTAGTAAGAGTATTTGGATGCTTTCTTTGATTTACATTTTCAGATAAATGCTTTCAATCACTGAAACTCTGATAATAGTGAACACAACATAAAACAATTTCAAACAGAAATGTACGAGAACATTAGAAACAGGGATTTGGGAACTGTTTAATAGAATATTTCATGAAGAAGTTAAGATTATTTTGTCCTATTTTCTATACATTTTAGCTCGATAAATTTATTCTTAGATACATCAGTTTTCTACCTCATTTTACATAGACAATGGTATTTTTTGTACCTATGGAGAAGAGATATTTTTGCATTTATTTATTCATCTACCTCATTGTTCAGCTGTTACTTATTAAAAAATTCTGACTTGCTGATGGAAGTAGATGCAGAGACCCACAGCCAGGCACTTGGCTAAACTCCTGGAGCTCAGTTGAAGAGAGGAAAGAAGGATTATAGGAGCAAGGGGGGTCAGGATTATGATGGGGAAAACCACAGAGATATCTGACCCAAGCTAGTGGGAGCTCATGAACTCAGGGCTGACAGCTGGGGAGCCTGCATGGGACCGCACTAGGCCCTCTGAATGTGAAAGTTTTGTGGCTTTGTATGTTTGTGGATCCCCTGGCAATGAACCAGCGCTTATCCCAGGTACAGGAACTGGCTTTTTAGAGCCCATTCCCTATGGTGCGATGCCTTGCTCAGCTGTGATGCAGGGGGGCTTGATCCTGCCCTAGTTTAATATGCTACCCTGTGTTGACTACGCAAGGGAGGCTTTACCCCCTATGACGAGTGGATGGGGGAGAATGGGGGAAGTAGGAGAAGAGGAGGAAGGGGGAACAGGGATTGATATGTAAAATGGAAAAAAGTTTTAAATAAATAAAAAAAAAAAGAAAAAGTTCTGACTTGCCTGAAACGTACCTGGTTATTGATAACAGCATATAAGACAGGCTGTTTGGCCTTTCTAAGACTTCTGTCCCATCAGCCTTGTAGATTCCTGGGATTCTTCCATTTGGAAGTGGAAATACAACAGTTTATAAAGAGAGCTGAATCCCTTTATCGGTTGACTTTGTAGAGCTCACCCATCTTCAGACAAAACAGAAATCAGATCCGCAGGTCCTTCTTTGAGAATCACATTGATTTTGAGACTTTTCTTCTTGACAGTTTCATGTATTTATATAGTGAATTTTAACCGTTTTCCTCTCCATTGCCCTTTCCCATCCTCCTCCCTGGCCTCACTCCCTTGCCCTCTAGATGCTTCTTTTCAACCAGTCTTCCTATGTTCTCGTCTTCCTTTGGGGTGTGGCTCACTGAGTCTCATTAGTGTTTCTTGTCCAAGCATGAGTGGGAGTGATTTACTGGAGCAAATGTTTCTTCTCGGTGCTACACCACTGAAGAGAATAGCACTTGTTCCTCCAGCGACCATTAACTGCCAACACTTCCTCCAGAGGCACATCGCACACCTCTTTACATCCACAAGACAAGTCAAACTTTGGACTTGTATCACTTTTCAACTTGAATTTTAGTTCCTTTTTTGCAGAGATATGCAATTTTGAATGAATATCTTAGAAATCTGATCATTTTGTTACAAGTGTTTATATGGGAAAGCATCACTCAGTCTGTGTGATTGTGTTATAGGTTCAGGAAGATTTGACTGAAGAGAAGAAAAGGGAGTTGGAACATAATGCTGAAGAGACTTATGGTGAAAACGTATGTTTATTTCTTTGAATATGTGCAAGAGTGTGCATGTGCGCCTGCATGTATATATGTGTGTGATGTGTATATATGTATGTATGTATGTATGTATGTATGCAGGAATGTGTGTGTTGGCCTACTCTGCCCTGGAATGTCACATTTCCATATAGAAATCACACACATGCACACCGACAGGGACCAGCAGCATATTCTCTGCACCTCTAAGGCAATGATAAATTTAGCAGACCCACCTAGAATAAAGAAAAGTTATGATAACTGGAATATTGAGAGGCTGTAGTGTTATTTATGAAATCATTTTCTTCACACCTTCTGTTCCTCCAAAATGAATTACTTTCCACCTTTGTTGAGGAGAATTAATTATCAGTCACGAACGATACATCCTCTCTTAGATTTGTTTTTTCTCTTATCCTTTAGGCCGATGATAAAAATAATGATGGCGAAGAACAGGGAGCTCAAGATGGTGCCCATCCCAAAGGAAGAGAGGAGCATTATGAGGAGGAGGAAGATGAGGAAGAAGATGGGGCTGCTGTCGCTGAGAAATCACATCGCAGAGCCGAAATGTAGCCGGACCCAATTTCTAGACTACGCTCAGCCAACACATTTTTTTTCAAGCTGCTCTAAAACGAATCCTGCCTACTGAATTCTAGAATATTTAATTACATACAAAAGTGAGGGTTTAGACTTTTTTAACTTTTATATTAGAAATGCTATACATTTATATGAATATATTTTGATAACTTAGCTTAGAACTTCTTTTATAGTCAAGTTAAACATGGACAAGAAGACAAACAATGAGACATGCCCTCAGGTCTGAATCTCATTCCTCAGAGATGGTGTGATGTTGTAAAGTGCGTGGCTTTTGTGCATGTCTCGGCTCATTACTTTTTTGTTTCCTGGCTTCCAGGTAGTCTACCATTTATATTGGATAAAAGGCAGGCTTGGATTTAGAAACAAGGCATACTGAAAAACACTGTGCAAATGTCGAGGGAGTGACTGGTAGCCAAGTGGCTGTTCTTGCATGTTCTTATGTACAACTCTGATAGGATGTCACTACTACATTCTGTCTGGAAATGAGGTCTATCTGCACAGTTGACATGCAATTGGAAAGCCTTTTTTTTGTGGCGGAGCAAAGATGTTGTTTTTTAAACTTTCAGGTCAGTTAGAAGACTATTTACCATTGCTTAAAATCACAGCTGTCGTGCTTGAGGGGAATCAAGCATGAAAGTTGAGTAATATTAATATGAAAGTATCCTGGACTTAGTGTTCTGTTACATAGGCCAAACAGGGGCTGACACACTTAAAAACTGATATAGTATTTGTGATGGTGCTTCCTGGGTGAACTCCCAGTTTCCATCATTTCTAATCTAAATTCTCTTAGTTCTAAGCTCATCAGTATCCAGTTTCTACAGCATATGTTTCTCCCTTAAGCTCTGTGCCTTGGTGTGTAACTATTTGGATCATAATCATGGATATGAAAGCATGCAATGCTACAATTTAATAAGATTTTTTTTCAGAACAATATAGTGAAATATCTTTAGCACTATGATAGGAATTCCCCTCTCAATGACTTTACTATTTACCCGGAATTGACCTGCCTTTGCCTATATATATACGGCATTTTAATGGCTATGAATAATAATAAACTTCCCTTAGGAGAAAATTCAAAGTGGAAATTTTTTCCTGAAACGAGCACATATTTTAGTTTGTACCATTAATATTATTAAACACATAGAACTGGGCCACAATTCATCTTTGTGTGGTTTTTAGATACTACTTTCAAAATAATAAAAATGAATTTCAGTTTCTGCTATTATTGTATGAATGTAATTTTAGTTTTTAATAACCACACTCATGTATGCTTTTGATTTTCCCAGCTGAGCAATTGTGTATGTGTGCATAGAAATGTCCTGTTCAAATGTATTTTGGATAACCAGTAACCATAAATCAAATCTCATCTTTATGTATAAAAGCCCCTTATGTAATGTAAAATGTATGATATTGTACATAATACTCAGAATACAATTATTTTGGTAAATTAGTTTGTATTTTAATGTCCCAGTTGCAGTATTTAATTATTTGAAACTTGGGTAATAATCAATAAAGCTATGAAAAGTGATGGGTAAGTCTTCTAAAGCATATAATTTCCTGGTTTGTGATCTATGGTTTTTCTTTATAAGAAGGATATAAATTAATGAATTATTAAATGCCTTTCCCAAACTGCTTCATTTTCTCTCTTTTTCTACTTCGATTGGCGCTTGGCTTCTCATCCCCCATCCTCTTACCTAAAGAAGAAGCTAAGGACTTTTGTTGTCTTTAAGCTAACTTTGGGGGCTAGAATGGTCTAGAAAAACATGAGAAAGCGTGAGTATCATGTTCATAATCCATGTGTAAATCTCTCCATTAAATCATCAACCACGAACTATTCTGGAATATTTCTAACTCCATGTTAGAAGAACATTCTAGTGAGAACTAAATCAGACCTGATCTCCATTAATAACCAGAATCAATGTAAATTATCACTTAAATTCATCTTGCCAATCAATGTATAACTTTGGGTTGACCAAGAGTCAGAGGAGGGCTGGGAGCTGATTCAGTTGCTTTAGGACTTGGCTGCCCAAGCATGAGGGCTTGAGTTACATCCCTAGCACCTAGACCAGGAAGCCAGCTGCACCTGTCATCTTACCATTGGGAAGGTGTAAACAAGAGGAACTCTGGGGCTTGCAGGCCAGCAGTGTAGCCGAAAAAGTGAGTTCCAAGTTCAGAGAAAGACTCTGCTTCAAAAAATAAGAGAATGAGAAATGAAGATACCGAATGTGGAAGTCAAAGTATTCCATGCCTGTGCATTTATTAGAAGGACAAGAAAGCACTGAATTGGGCATGTGTGCATATAGCACAAAAGAGCACAGATGTGATGACTGGTTCTTTGCAAGTGTGATCAGAGAAGTTCTAGCAACATAGAGCATAGCCTTAGCCACAGGCTCCAGTGACTCACTCTTACCAAGGAAAAGAACTGACATGTATTGAATGCCTTCACAGTGTGAGAAGCATTTGACCTGGACTCTTCAATTCCCAGTGCCCCCTTGACACTGAGGGCATTTCCCTTAAGGTTGATGGAATGGCCATTGGAACATTTGACATTGTTTACTTCTCTAAGCTTATGATTTTGTGTGTTTGGCTCTTTGGACACTTTGTGATCCATTATCATTTTGTGTATTTGGCTCTTTGGACACTTCATGATCCATTCATAATAAGGCAGGTTGCACAGGAGTGGGTTACATAGCCAGACACTTTTCTCTCTCCCACCCCAGTCCCACAGTCATGCAGCCACTTTTAAAATAATCACTCGGAGACTTAATATCAATTACAAACTGTTTGGTGTATGGCTCAGGTTTGTTGCTAGCTAGCTCTAACATCTTAAATTAACCCATTTCTATTAATCTATATTTTGCCACGTAGCCATGGCATTACCAGTCTAGTGGAATATTGTTCCTTGGGTGACTGGACGGCATCTGTCCAACTCTGCCTTTCTTCTCCCTGTTTCTCTTTTGGATTTCCCACCTGGCTATAACCTGTCTTTCCATAGGCCAGAGCAGCTTCTTTACTAACCAATGGTAGCAACACATATTCACGGCATACAGAAAGACCATCCCACAGCAGGGTTATGTCGCTTCCATTCAGATACCTCCCTGCAGCTCTTCTGTCTTCTCTGTTTCCTTCATGTGCACTTCTTGGTTGCTTTCTCAGTCAATGACATTGCTTCTTACACTTCCCCTTAAATGCTGGTGCTTTTCAAATTTATTGCCAGAGATCGTGTCTCTGTTTGACCCTTCTCCCATGTCTCATTCATTTTCTCAGCCTAATTTTCTACATCCCATTCTGCCCCCAAGGTCATAACTGTCAAAACTTCATTTTCTTATACCTTATAGAACCTACTTCTCTTTCTAAATTGTGTCTTCTTTCACTAAGTTTTACCAAATAGAGGCATGAAGTCCATCCTTAATTCTGTCTTCCCACCCCACAGCCTACTATCAACATACCTTCCATCTGCCCACTGTCCTGGTCCAGGCCCCACTTAGCAATATTTACCTGGAGAGTTTCCTTGCTCCTTTTTTTCACTTTCTTGTTCCTAATCCCTAAAGCCTGGGCCAGTCAGACTTTTAACGATAACCTTACCACTACAGTATTGTGCGATCATTTAAGAAATTTCCATTGCATGGGAGAAAACCACCCAAATCTGCTAACATGGTCTATAAAATTCTTCATGATCTAACTCCACCTTAACTCTTCAGCCTAGTAAGTTACTTTTTAATATGAACTACAATAAGTATGATTTGTGTATGTCAAACACACCCTCCCCCAATTTCCTTGATAGCCATCCTTGGCCCTGGTCTCTGGATGGAAAACTGGCTAGCAGAGCTGATGGTACTCCCTCATCTGTATGCAAAATCAGCACGTGATTCAGGCAGGACAGATAATTGACTCAACACATATCAATTCGATTTCCTCTCTGGGATGTTGTTGTTGGAAGGCAATTTCAATATGGTATCCCCGAGCACCTTGTAACAGTGTTTATCACGCACTCTTTTTTCAAGGATATGAGCAGAACAAGCAGCCTTCTGGGCCCTAGGGTGGGTTTGTCTTCTGGTTTGCCTTCAGGTCAAGATTTGGACAAGTTTGCTAGAAGAACCTTTAGAAAGTGAGAGTTTCCTAAGATGGGGCATGACACCTTATGTCAGGAGCTTGCAAGGGTGCAATATGCTCTCATCCCATGACACTTAGAAAGGAGGAGACCGATGTGGAGGTGAAAAGGGAAAGGCAGTGCTGCCCTTGGATCCAGCTTTGCAGAGTTCTCTCCTTTTCTGGATGATTTCGTCGAGTCTCACTTTAGCTAACAGTTCTCTCAGGAACTGATTTTCAAGTTGGAATATGCTTAATGAGCAGTTGAAACTCACAGAGACCTGTCATGAGGAGTCAATACCACACAGTGAGAGCTGCTATGATACAATACAAAGAAGTTTCAGCATGGCTGTATTCCCATAAAACTTTATGTGAGCAAAGCAGGGTGCCTCTACAACTACAGAATGCTGATCTACATGGCGCAAATACAGTAAAAAAAACAGTATTTCAGTAGCAAACAAGATTTTGAGGTCTTCACGTGTTACGGATTTCTATTCCTTTGTTATTATCCCTTTCATTTTTTAGTTGGCAAGCACTCAACAGTATTTGGGCTGCTACATCTGTACATGATTTTAAGTAATTGGAAATGAAATATTTTTGTCCTTTACCATCTTGGCTGACCTTGTTCTCTCCATTCCCTGTATGTTACTAATGGAGCTTGAAATTAAATGTCATTTCTGTTTATCTGTTAATACATTTCTGTTTTTATATTAACACATACACAGCATTGCCCTGAAATACATGTCTTCTAAAGACCTGGTTCATTGGACAACATGGGCTTGAGCAAGATGAAATGATGTCTTTTTATCTGGTGTGTTCTCTCCTCTCTGAATATATGTGTACCAATTATACTGGGTGGCCCATTCACTCGTTACAGCTTTGAAAGTTTGGTTGTTGTGGGGTTTTGTTAAGTTCAGGTACTCTACTAGAATTAGTCATTAAGATTTTATTTTTTTATTTATTTTTATTTATTTTAATTTTGACACACAGTCTTGCTAAGTTGCCCAGGATGGACTTGAAGTTTCAGTTCTCCTGCTTTAATCCTCTAGTAGTTGGAGTTAATGGTCTGCAAACCCTGGGGTCTGGCTTAGATATATGTGTGAGAGTATGCACATGTTCATGTCCATGGCAGTATGGGGGTGCATAAGCATATGTATATACGTGCTGTAGAATTCAGGGGCCAACTTCAGATGTCATTGCTCATGAGTTCTCCACCTCTGTTTTCAAAAGAGGATCTTTAGATGTGTTTTCATTTGTCCGGAACTTGCCAACCAAGCAGGCTAGGTTGGCTGGACATTGAGTCTCAGAGACTTGCCATCGTTTATATCCTTAACACCAGGATTACAAGTGAGTAGCACTATTCCTGGCATTTTTAGAATATGGGTCTAATAATCAAACTCAGGTGCTCACACCTGTGCAGCATGCATGTAACCTACTGAGGTATCCTTCTTTCCTTGCCTTAAACATTTCAATATATGCAATCAAGATACCTTTTATAACCCTCAACCCTAGCCAAATACTTTCTGTGATGGTTTCAAAATGTGTTGAGGAAATCATCTGGAGTCTAGCTTTCCTTCTCTTGAGTGTGTAAAAGATTTATTTATTGACTTAAGAAAAATAAAATTTATGAGCAGTAACTATGTGGGACACAGAGGTCAGATCATAAAAGATAATGTTACCTCCTTGCTCTGGCTTTTGGATCACTCCTATGAAAGTGTCAGCCACCACAACTCGGGAGCTGTTCAGACAGCCTTTGGAGATGCCCTACATCCCACAAAGAATGGAACTGATGTTTCCTGACAATGGCAACATGAGAGAACTTGGATCGAGTGGACCCTCAAAACCCTGTCAAGCCTTCAAATGATGCAGTTTCATTGTATGTCATGAGAAACTCAGGCAGAACATCCCAGAAAAGTCATTACAGACTCCTCTAGATCTTGAAGAACTGGGTACACACCAGTAGCTAAAGCATCCATTTTCTGAGCAGTTTATAAGTCAAAAGAGGGCAGTGTATGGCTACACTACCAGTGTCTCTGGCCATCTAACCAGGTACCCCACTGTGCTAGTGTGGAAGGTGGCATTCAACCCAACGAACAGAACAAGTTTAAGCCAATTTATTTGTTGAAAATTATTAGATATGTAATAGGTGTTGATAGCCTTTTGAGCTTGTCTATACACTCGGTAATTTTTTGTTTGTTTTATTTTTGTTTTTCTGTGTTGTTTTATTCAAGAGATTTCAAGCCTTTTCTCAATATAATGAGATCAAGATCTCCAAGAGAAAAGCCTAGACACTACTATTTATTATTTTAAAAAATTATCCCTACAAATTGTCATTCCAGGGACACTGATTTTAGGTGAATACAGCAGGCAAGGCAGTTTCGTGGGAGTCTGAATTCTGACTGTAGAGGTGGTTATACAAATCTATATGTGTATTAAAATTCATAGAATTGCCCACAACAAAGAAAATAAATGGTTTTTTGCTGAATGGTAATTGAAAATGAAATAATGTAGCCTGTACATTGTTTTTGAAAGCCCCCAGATGTTCAGCCAGGATCAATTGCCTGGATCTGTGCTTTTAAGGGGTTATCAACCATCGCTGGTGTAAGCATTCATAGCTAGGGCACCACCTGTGTTAACATCCTCCCTTAACAAACTGCCTGTATCTAAACACACACCCCGACTCTCCTATATAGATGTATCAAATTATCTATGCTGAAGTATCTTACAGTAAATTACAAATGCTGTAAACTTGAGCTGTAGCTGTCTGGTGGAGATTCACACTGGGGAATTTCAGAATACTGCATGGGGGAAATGTTGGAGCCAAAAGTCCTATTAGTCTCTGCTCTTAGAGGAAAAACACAAAACAGAAAACCTCATCACATAATTGCTTTGCCTCCAAACATTGCTTTGCAGGCCCGTAAACTGTGGCTTTCAGAGAACAGCAAAGAATTCCCAAAGAAGAATATTTCAGATGTCTAATCTTATTTCTGACTAGAACAGCAGAAAGAAAGAAATTTATCACAAAGCTGTAAAATATGTAAGTATGTATTATATGTGTGAGATACAAATTTGAAGAACCAATACTCTGGCCTTCTGTATTTCATTCAAGGTCACCATTTGTAACACACCTCTGGATAAGAAATCATAACTAATGTTCCCTGGGACATCTTCACTTCTTCCTGTGTAGAGTAAGGTGGCAATACTTTTATCACAAGTGGCTCCAGGCCCTGCTGGTGAACATTGCACAAACTCCTTGGAACCCTTGTGCTTGCCTTATCAAGTATAATTTTGGCATATTTGTGGCTTCATTCAGATACAGGTTAGAGGCTACTAAATCATCTGACCTACTCACTGAATTCCTTCATTTCCTTCCCTCCTTTCACATTCTTACTGAGCAAGAAGCTGGAAATCAAAAGCAAATTCTTGTTTTAAAGGCCCCACACTCAAACCTGGCTGTGTCATCTTCCTGAGTAAGGAAATGTGCTAGTTGAAGCCCCCTTAGAACTTTCAATGTATAAAATACTGAAAGATTTCAAAAGAAGTAGAAATTCTTTTTGCTCTCATGATTTGAGGTATTCTGTCTGGAAGAGTAAGAAAAGACTAGGTAGTTTGTTGGACAAAAGCTGAAGAATAAATAATCTGTTCAAACCTGCCCCATTCATACCCTTAACCTTAAAATAACCAGGCAAGTTTTGCTTTTATGGTTTTCACTTGTGACAGACTAAGAGCATATATTAGGGAGAATGAAATAACTCTCTGAGCTAAGTAAAATCAGACAGTTTCCATTGAAAGATAACACACTCCCATAGCCCTGGCTGCTTTCCTGATCCTTCATTCCCTATGGAGGCTTCTGGGGCAAATCTGGAGTTAGCAAAGTCAGTTTATTTGGATTATTTACTAGGGAACTTCAAAAACTTTAAAGGCATGCAAAAATATGCTTTGCACATATGAAAATAAATCACTGCAAATATAGGTAAATATCAAAAAGTAAAACTGCAAGTCACTGGCAGCTGTGTTTTGGCCTCTTGATTCTGTTATTTCTGGCAAGAGTAATGAAGGCATTTCTCCCAGCAGCCTTTGCTGCTGGTTGTTCACACATTAACAGCAGGTCAAATTCACAAGCATATGCTCTCAGTCCAACATCTGTCTGTTTAAGCTCGAACCAGACACTATTTTGGGACATGGAAGAAAACATTCTGATTTTTAATGCAAAGGGTGTAAATCTAGGAGGACTTGGGGGAGGGGAAACCATAATCAGAATATATTGTTTGAAAAAAATAAGGTTTGGTTAAGTTTCTATTTTAGTAAGTGAAACCTCTATGGCAGTTTTTAGGTTGTAAAAGCACATGCAGAATTTGACATATTAAGGTAGCCAAAAGCACAATGTCTGTTTAATAAGAATTAGAGTAAAAAAGCCTGGGAAAATAAATGGTTAAGTTATACATTTAGAAAGGGAAGAGATGCTAGGATTTAACTTGAAATCAGTTAAGTTA
This sequence comes from Peromyscus nudipes, assembly GCA_902168325.1. Lineage (NCBI taxonomy): Eukaryota > Metazoa > Chordata > Mammalia > Rodentia > Cricetidae > Peromyscus > Peromyscus nudipes. Next base: position 16,815 of record CABHPH010158637.1, read on the forward strand.
TTCAATTTGGGGCAATGGAGAGGACCCCATGATAAAATATTGGCTCCTGTCTTAGAACATGCATTTTGTTTAATAGGCACATGTTCATTAAAGTTTTGACCTTTGGATAATACAAGTTAGTTATATCATAAGACAGTCGGGGGCAGGTTCATCTATGTCCAAATGCCCCGGGAACATTTTCCTGGCCTTATGAGTAATATCACAGAAGATTATTGCAAATGTCAGCGAACCACAATAACCTATATCCCCATTTTTCATTTTTCTCTTTTTGTTAATGAGCTTACTGAGATTTAGAATTTTCTTGAGTGGTCATTAACATTAGAAGACTTAAAATTAACAAGTGGGTCAAACTGGTTGGCCTAGGGGCTCTACCTGTTTGTCCAGAGCAATGAAGAGTTACAAAGCTATCTTGTGCTGAAGTTCAAAGACTGTGGGCCTTTGCAAATTCTGGTTACTTCCCTCCAAGCCATCCCGTTACATGATCTTGATCTGGATGTTTACCGGTTTCAACAATGTTTTTCTGCATTTCTAATTCACAGTAGGCATCCACAGCCCTTGAACCTTCTGCCCTGCCTTGTAGCCTTTCAGTTTCCATTTCTTCATTGCTGTCAAAAGTCACACAGGCACAGGCCAGAACAATGGAAGGGAGACCAGGATACCAACAATTCTCCTCCCTTCAGCTCCATGTCTCTAAATGTCCTTAGTTTTTTTATAATAGACCCACTGAATTAACAAATACCTGTACATCTATACATGGAGCAGATTACACCTGTGGAGATTAGCCTCCTGGCACCTGCCTTGGCATAGTCTTAGCACTGACGTGACATGTGATCTGTACTTTCCAGCAACACTGGCTGTGGCCCACTGCTGCCCACCCTTCCTCTCCTTCTCCTAGACAGTTCTACTAAGTCTTTACTCAAGACACTGTGAGTACCGTGGGTTCCTGAATGTGTTTATTTTTCAGAATTTTTAACTTACATTTTTAAATTTTTGTGCATATGGGGGTTTGCCTGCATGTATGTCTGTGGACCACTTACACTCCTGGTGTCCATGGGTATTAGGAAAGGACATCAGATCCCCTGAAACTGTAGTCATAAATAGTTGTTGTTGTAAAAAGTCGTGTGGGTCCCAGGAGTCAAATTCAGGCCCTCTGGAAGAGTAGTCAGTGCTCTTAACCACTGAGCCATCTCTCCAGCTCTTTTTAAAATTTTTTATGCTTATATTTTTATATACGTAATTTTCTGTCATATATTACATACCAAATGCCTTTTCTCTTCTCTATTCCCCTCCCAGCTCCCTCTCCCCCATCCACTCCTCCTCTGCATCACAAGAGTAAGAATAAAAACAAAGTCTATAGTAAGCCATAATTTACCTCTTTTTCTATTTTTAAACAACTTAGGAAAGCAAATGCTTGATATCAATAATTTTTACATAATATCATTATAGTGAAATCACTTGTGTATATAGAGCTTTTGGTAGCCATTAAGGATGGTCACAGACATTGTTGTTTTTTTTTTCCACAGACATGTTAAACTAGTTCCATAAGAACTTCATCATGCATGATCACTGTGACATATAGCTGGGAACCTGAGAGCAGGACTGATGGCTTTGACTGAAAAGGAGACTCAACAGACCCCATCTGAATATGGGATGGAGGAAGATGAATTTGTTCACATGTAGCCCCCAGCCTAAAATTTGAAGAGGAAATCGTTTTATCATAATACTGTATCACCAAGTGATTTTTGCTGCTGAGAAATTATAGTCATACCATTATCTTACATCTGAAAAATTAATGAAATATCATATATATTTAAAAAATTTATTGTAATGATCTCACAAATAAAAAATTTATATTTTCATAGCTAAAAAGGGAACCGTTCTGAGTCTTTATTGCATGTTCTTCTTCGCATTCTTTCCCTGTTATTATCCATCAGGGACACAGCTCCAGAATATCTTCATTTGTGTGGATGATACCAATAGCAGGTAGCCTTTTCCAGGAATTTAAGCATATGTCATCCCAAATGCAGTGGCCAAAAATACTCAAATAGTAAAGATTACTTTTATACTAATTGGAAAATGACCTATTTCTCCCTGTTACATGGGAATATATTTAGTCTCTCAACTAACACTTTTCAAAAGAATATCAAGGAAAAAGCTGAGTAATTATAAGTGCTAGTTAAAGTTGTCATTGTGTTTAGTGTCTTTAGACTACGTTTTTGTAATTTAATGTGGTTTTCAAGTTAATATAATTATATGAATATCATGCTTAACCTATCATTTCAAAGTAAAAAAAAATAGAGTGAAGAAGAGGGACATGTGTCAGAAAATTAAATGTTTTTGTGTAGCTACTAGAGGGCCTTGTGTGATCAGGACTGATGTAGCAATTTCTTTTGTTTCCTTAATAAAATGATTGTTGAACTCATCATCCAATAATTTCATACTCAATTGATGACTGGATTAAATTCAGCTTTGGAAATTGTTAGCAAGCTGTTCTGTGATCTTGAATGAACAATGGAGAGAGCAAAGTCATTGTGTGGGAAAGTCAGTGTGCAGGTCTGCCATGCCCTTCATCAAGGGCTCTATGAAATTTATGGTAAGGTAGGAGAATCAGAAAACATGTTCCTACCAGCCAGGTAGGGAACAACACAGCAATCCATCATTAATGCTAGTGGAGCAAATATAACTGCATACCATGGTGCACAAAGAATTCATTGATGGAATTGTTTACTTAAAAGCCTAAATAAGATGTTTAAATCGTGCTTTGAACAAGCTCATTTTAGATATCCTAAGATCACATATGTATAAAAAAGAGTGACACTTCAAAACTATATGTTTTGCTAATGCTTAAACAACAAATGTCTTGGAAAATTTCCACCTACAGATGGACAAGTATTGAAAGCTGACATTTGTGTCTCCTTTCTAGCATTTCCATGACTACTTAGCCACATAGTGACTCAAACAATACCAATTTATTTATTTCCTCAAAGTTTTGAAAGATAGACATCTAAAAACCAGGCATCTGCAAGATGGGATCCTCTACCCTGGATTTTGGGGGCTGTGGCCACACTTCCTATGTGCCTTTCTTTACAGATGCCTTACAGGAATCTCTGTCAGTAGATTTCATTCTTACTTAGTCTTAGCCAGGTATGTCTGCAAAGTCTTTCCAAGAAGGATCAAATACTAAGAATCTGGCTGAACACTAAACTGGAGAAACAATGTTCAACCCAACACATGTTTTTTTTTTTTTGTTTGTTTGTTTGCTTTTGTTTTTTTCTCGCCAGATGTGTGCTTTAACTTTTACGATGAAAAAATTTACTGTTAAAAATAGTCTACTTAAAATGAATTTGGCTTAAAACAGTTAAAAATAGTCTACTTAAAATGAACTGTCAGCTTTATTGAGGTAATATGCTGCCCAACATTTATGAAAATTTTTGGCAAAGGTGTAGAAAAAAACTTAATACTAAAGTCTTTGAGAATGCTTGCAACCTTTTTTATATTTTATAGCAGAAATAATCCCCCAAGTATTTATTGATTTTAGTGTGTCTGGAATATATTTTCATAGACTACTGATCTTCTAGTTGTCTTAAAAATGACTACTGATGACTTTGTTATTGTGTCTGCTTTCACTGCTACGAATGCCAAAAGAAAGGCGAGTGGTGTTGGAGACAGCAAGGCATAAGATTCAGTGCTCATAGGAAGTGCTCAAGGAAATACACTACTGCAGAAAGAGCAGTCTTGGGAGAGACTGTACCCTTCTGCCACCTACTAGGCTACTAATCACCTCAGAAATTGGTCAACTTCTTCTTTCCTCATGTGTAAACGGCATGGCACTGTCTGTACTTATCTCAGAAGACTCTTAAAGGGCCTAAATAAGATGCGTGAAAAGTGTTCCAAACGGTGCCTAGATGTCTGAAAACTTGGTATAAAGGTTGAATACTATTTCAAAGACTTTTTTTAAAAGGTTAAAAAAAAAACTTTCTAAAACTTTCTGCACAGCAAAAGAAAGGGACAGCCACTGAATGGAAGAAAAATCTTCAAATCATTCTTGAGCACATATCCAGAGAAAGCCACATCCATATATAGGGCTGCTCCTTTCCGGATAGCAAGGAAAGAAGCCTAAACGTCTATCAGCTGATGAATGGACGAGGAAGTGTGGCGCACGTACACAGTGGAATTTTATTCAGTCGAAAGGAGAACAAATCACATAATTTGCTGAAAAGTGGGTGGATTTGGTAAGTATATTAAGTGAGATGACGAAAGATCAGAAAGACAAAATCCACATTTCCTCTCACCTGTGGGTCTGAATCTGTAATATACAGGCACATAGAAAGTGGGTATAAATGGAAGTCAAACAGATAAAATTAGAAAAGAGACGAAAAGAGGGTAAGAACAGGTGATACGGAGGACAGGGGTGGCCAAAAGGACCTGTGAGATGTGAAGGAGGAAGAGACTTTGGGGTAGCAAGGAAGGGAGAGGAATGAGAGCCTGTTATAACATATTTTGTTCAAAACTTCCATAAAGATAGAGGAGGGGGATTCCTCACCAACAAGAAAATGGAAAAGTAAACCAGCCCCTGGGAGTGTTTAATGGTGATGATAATGTGGAAAAAAACGGGAAAGTTCGTGAGGAAACAAAATTGGCTTCCAGTAGGCTTCCAGGGACACAAAGTAACTTGGTAGTTACAAACCTATTGGAAACCGCAATTGATTTTCTTTTCTTTTTTATAGAAGGCTTTGTTAAAAGAGAAAAATATTCTGTATTTGTAAGTGTTTTCCTCTGTGGACATCTGTGTACAATGTGTCTGTAGTGCCAAGGAAGCCCAGAACAGGGTGGGGCATTATCCCTGGGAACCGGAGTTACAGTAGGTTGTGAGCTGCCATGTCAGGGCTAGGAACTGAAATCAGGTTCTCTAGAAGAATAACAAGTGCTCTTAATCACAGAGGTGTTTCTCCAGCCCTGCAACTCATTTTCTTATTAGCAGGAATCATGTACCAATATAAGTGTACTGACCAGTTTTGGGTTTTTGCTTGTTTGTTTTTGGCTTGGATAGTATAAGTATGTGTTTTCTTATTGTCTTTGGTTTTAAAGTTTAAGAGCTTGCTTGGGTTACTTTGCCTGCATCACCTGGCATGTTTTAGGCCAGCGTGGACTCCAGAGTAAAAACCCATTTCAACAAAAGCAGAAACAGTAAGCATACAGAAGATAATATAATATTGGATATTAATGGTATGGGTATGGTTTTGCCATGTGTGGGCTGACATGGCTCCCTACATGAGGTCCTGTGATACTGGTCCTGACAGCTGTCTGATTCTTCCTCTTAGAACACATCCAAGTGATACTGTCTCAAATGAAATGTGACAGTTACCTTGAACGCACCTCATTACAGGTTTCTGTTTCGAAAGAGAAATCCTCTGCCACGGTTGGCGGAACTTCCTGGGTCATCTACAACGACAGACAAAAATAGACCACCCAGAGCAGAGTGGTCTTGCATGAGTGGCCTTGATGGTACTTCCCTAACCTAGACAAGCTGGCATGCACAATGGATGAAGGATGGATGATGGCAAACTCCCCATGGTTCCGACTCCACCATTCAGTGCTGATCAGCGCTCCGCTCCGCTCCGCTGTTCATGCGGATTAGCAATGTAAGAGTGAGGAAGAGGAGGAAAGGACTGAGTAAATTTGGATGATCTCCACAGGAAAGGAAGCAGCTGCTGAACCTTGCTGCTGCAGAGCTCAGCTGTAATCCAGCCAGTCTCTTTGTTGTCGCGCAGCTGTCCTGGGGTGGGTTCCACCCTTCACTACAACAAGGTGGACTGGATGTTCCTTAACTCCAATTCAACAGTGTCCTCAGCCCAGACAAGGCCGCACACTCACGTTCCTTTCCCATGTGTGTCCAAACTTTCTTCTCTCACGTGTGCTATCTGAAAGTGAGTTTTATAGTCATTGCCAAAAGGATGCCAATAAATTCTCATAAAATTAGAGTAATGGAAGATATAATCTTAAGTACTAATTAGGAAAGCTATAAATGGCACATCCTCGGGAGGTTGGTGAGTGCTGAGAGAAGAGTGGTTTCCCTGGTGAAATAAGGTTGGAAAACGGTAGCTTAAACCATGCTACTGAAATTATTGGGGTGTGATGAGGATACTTGTTGGAGACATGGGAGACATACTTGTAGCTAGAGTTTTCCTGCCTGGCCCACAGTCAGGACAAATCTCTCTCACCCGCCAGTCCCACAGCCGCTCAGACCCAAACCAAGTAAACACACAGAGACTTAATATTGCTTACAAACTGTATGGCCATGGCAGGCTTCTTGCTATCTAGTTCTTCTATCTTAAATTAACCCATATCTATTAGTCTATAAGTTGCCACATGGCTCGTGGCCTTCTGGTACCTTACATCTTGCTTGTCATGGCAGCGGCTGGCAGTGTCTCTCTGACTCAGCCTTCCGCTTCCCAGAATTCTCTTCTCTCCTTGTCTCGCCTATACTTCCTGCCTGGCTACTGGCCACTCAGTATTTTATTTATTAACCAGTCAGAGCAATACATTTAACATATAGAACATCCCACAGCACATACTGATAATGACTCCAGAGTAAAGATAAACAAACGAGAACTCAAGGCTGTCCTAGTTATATTCACTATATTTTGCATTGCTGTGACCAAATGACTGAGAAGTAGAGATTTAAAGGGAGCAGTATTCTCTGACTTAGGGCCCAGGGGATGCTTTCCATATAGCATCAGGAGCATGGAGTTGGCTACTCACACTGAATTTCCAGTCAAGGATCAGAGAGAGGACAGGAGTGAGGTATAGCCATAAAAATCTCACTGCCATTTGCCAGTCACCCACTTCTTCCAGCAAGACTCCACTCGTAAAAGTTCCACACCTTTCTCCAACAACATCGTCCCCTGGGGACCAAGTGTCCAAATGTGTGAGACTATGCGGGATATCTCACATTCAATCCACTACATTGGCAAGTACTAAAGGAGTATAAAAGAGGCCACAGTTGTGTCTAAGATTCTAAAAGATTGACTGACTGACTGACCTTCTGTCATTGTGGAGATTTGGAATGTTACAGATCTAGAGTCAAATTATCTTGAGTTATCTTTAACCTTCTTAATAGTCACCCATTGCCCATGTATTTCTGACATAATATCCTAGAGACTATCACATGAAATACATCGCTTTTTAGATGTATGTCTTAGGGTTTCAATTGCTGTGAAGAGACACCATGACCATGGCAATTTTTTAAAAAAGGAAACCATTTAATTGAGGCTAGCTTACAGTTTCAGAAGTTTAGTTCATTATCATCATCGTGGGAAACATGGTGAGATGCAGGCAGGCATGGTGCTGGAGAAGGAGCTGAGAGCTCTACATCTTGATCTGTAGGCAACCAGAAGTGGACTGTCTACCACACTGAGTGTAGTTTGAACAAAGGAGACCACAAAGCCCACCCCCACAGTGACACACTTCCTCCACAAGGCCGTACCTACTCCAACAAAGCTACACCTCCTAGTAATGTCACTCTCTTTGGGGGCCATTTTCTTTCCAACCACTACAATGTATTAATGTAAAAGACTACTAGCTTCTACCAACCCCAAACCTAAGGATGTTATGTTACATAGCATCTGAAATCTACAGCAGAGATTTCTTCACTTAACTATAACCCAACTACCTAATGTTTCCACCAAAAGTATATGAGAAGTGTCTTTAGCTCTCTATGCACAAAAACTTCGTGAAGCTATTAGGAAGTTGGAAGATGGAATTTGGAGTGATCTGAATCTGTGTTCCTGGACACAGTCAGATGTACTGACTCCTGAATGGTCCATCATATTCTCGTTGGAGTAAGATCAGTTTTGTGTGGATGGATTTATTTATTTCATATCCAATTTATTGTACATCCTCCTAGAATCTTTTAGATGATAATAAATGCTTTCTTGGCAAAGAAATAGTGGACATCATTTTCCCATAATACATTTGTGACGTGTCAAGGGTCTGGATTGAACTGAGTGAACACCGCTTTAAAAAATGGACCTAGGACGCAAGACTCTGTGTTCATATTCTTGGCTCAAATGTGAAAAGGAACTTCATAAAGACATAAAGGCGAATTGTCATCTCTCTATAAATTTAAATGCCTATGGATGATGCTAAATTCTTTAATGAGGAGTATAATGATATAATATAAATCCTTAGGAATTAAGGCTTTTTATGATGGCTGATGTCATTAACATTTTAATAACTCTGATATACACCAGGAGGAAATCAGGTTTATTCTTAAAACTGTTGAAACATCAGGCCTGCTTGGCCTACATTTTCTTCATGGTGACTTTTGATTTTAAGAATCTTCAATTATTGTTTCAGGGAAATGCTTTATTGAGAGTCCTCCCATGTGTAGACCTAAGACCATCTAATTGCAGACTCCCTGGCTGCAGAAATTGCCCCTTCTAATTCTAGTGAGTGCTTTCAACTTTACCAAATGAGAATGTGAGCTTAATAGATCTCTTCACCCTCAGGGAAAAATGTTTTCTAGCACATTAGAGATGTCGAGATGGCTTTCCTCAGAAGATAAAGAACAAAATTGACCCCAGTTCTCAAGCCATTGTTATCCAGCAGATAATAGGTCATTATTTCTTAGCCTGTTGCAATGTTTCCAGAGATCCTGAATTTGCTAATTAAAATTTCTTAGGGGGAAGAGGACAGAATCATGGTTTAAATGAAACAGTGAATCAAAGAGGACACTAGTTCACAAGAGAATCAATAATCTTTCAAGTGATGCAGTGCTGTGAACAGACTGTTGTCTGCTCTATTTAGGTCACTAGGTTAAGCCAATGAAGATACAAGAAGGTTCAGAGTGGTAGCCAGCAGAAGGATGTGAAAAGGTCCTGTGGGTAGGAGTGGAAGAAACAGGCAAAGCGCAGCCTATCTTTTTTTTTATAATTTATTTTATTTTATTTTACAATATAATTCAACTTTACATATCAGTCACAGGTCACCCTGTTACCCCTCCTGCCACCCCGCCCCCCTCCCCCCGGCCCACCCCCCCAGCATCTGAGGTCTAGCAGTACTCACGGGTGGCTCACTATTCAGCGAGAATTTGCTAAAACAGTGAAAGGCTCCCATCAATTAGTCCTTCCTTGTTATTCTGCCAATGCTAACACATTGAGTGGCAAATTTTATCTGAATATGGAGAGAGGACAGACGAAAATAGTTTATTTTTTTCTTAAATCATAAAACTGTGAAGAATAAGTATACACAGCCATCCCTTTCCCCTTAAACCAACCATCAAGATTCAGGTTATTTCCAATTTTAGACAATTGTATTTTGTTTACCTTCCTCAACAGACTGAGGAACAAATGATATAGTTCATTTATGTGTATTGTGCAAGCATGCTGGGTTATTATTCCTTAAGGGAATACCATTGATTTCTTTTGCAAACCTAATTCTCATTGAGCAAGTAATGAAACATCTACTTATGACAGAGATGCTGCCTTTTTCAGATGCAATGTACTAGATGTGCGTTGGCTCTTAATAGAGTCACATGGGTGGGAGATTCTGAACTTCTCAGTGGATTTTTGAGTAGACTGGATAGCATTTATGTTTGTCTAATATTTCTTTCAAGAAATTGATTTAGCTAGTCATGATAGGATTAAGGCATTGGTATGTTTTTAAAGCCCCATGGTCCTAGTGGATAATTCTAAAATTCTTTCTAGATAATTCAATTATTGAATTCATTATAGGCCAAAGATAGAGTGGAAAGAATATAAAAAGAAGACCTTTATTTCTTTGTCAAATATCTGCTAAACATCTAAAAACTAAAGTTCTATGCTGTGGATATCACCCTGTATCAATAAAGCACTGATTGGCCGGTAGCCAGACAGGAAGTATAGGCAGGACTAACAGAGAAGAGAAGAGAGGAAACAGGAAGGTGAAAGGGGAGACTAGCTGGAGCCGAGGCGAGGAGAAGGAAGATGTAAAGTACCGGTAAGCCACGAGCCACGTGGCAAAGTAGAGATTAATAGAAATGGGCTAAATATAAGAGTAAGAGCTAGACAATGATAGGCCTGAGCTAATGGCCAAGCAGTTTAAATAATGTAAGCATCTGTGTGTTTCTTTTATGAATGGGTTTGGTCAGGGAACCAGGGACTGGCGGGACTTGGGAGCTGGAGACTGGCGGGACTTGGGAGCTGGAGAGAAGCTCTCCAGCAACAGTTCTAGCCACTGGAATGGGTCACATTGATAAATAACACACACAAATGTTTTTTCTTTCTTGACCATATATTCTACTTTGAAAGACGGTAAATAAATAAAACTTTTGTTGTTGTTGCTTCATTTTTGTTAAAGTATGATTGACAAATTAAATACATATACTTATTGTTCATAATATATATGTTGTAGTGTAAACATATATCACAATATACTCTGATATATGTTTACACTACAAACGATTAAATTAAGAGATCATACCACATGCTCATCATTTTTTTGTGTGTGACAAGCACTTTCATGATCTATATCCAGCAATCCTTACCTGTATAAGACATTGATAGTAATTATAGTTGGCATACTATAAAATAAATCTCCTAAACTTACTCCTATCTGATTAAAATGCTGTAAACTTTGCCCAACAACTCCTCATTAGCCCTAGTATAAATATTACCTGCAACTGCCGTTCTGGTCTCTGCTTATATAATCTTGACATTATTTAGGCTACACATGTAAGAAAAACTATCCATGTTTAGCTCATTTCATTTAGCATAATGTCCCCCAGGTTCATCTATATTTTTGGAGGTGACAGAATTTCCTTCTTGTTTAATGATGGACAGTACACATATGTGTCACATTGTCTTTTCTTGCTCACTTGTTGATGGATAACTCAAGTTGATGCTACAGCCTATGAAGCTACAGTAGAAAACTATCAGCAGTTTTCCTATTTTGTAGATGAGGAATCTAAGGCTTAGAGACAGGAGTAATTTATCTAGATGCCAAAAAAAGAAAAATGAAGGAAGAGCTGGGACAGAAGTCTAAGTGTCCTAGAAGCCTTCTCCTTGCACCTAAAACAAGATATCAAAATGTATCACTATAGCCTTAAGAGATAAACAGTACCAAACCAATTTCTATGCTTTAAGAGAAATCTAAAGACAGCATACTAAACTTTGATTCCTCTCTGAAATCACTTTTGGCTGAGACAAGCTGTTTTTGCAGTGTTCCTCAACATAGACAACATGAAGATAACAGCACTCTAGGGCCAAATCATTCATGTGCCCCAACTTTAACATCTTTATGTTATGTACACAAACATTGTGGGATGCAGGGAATCCAAGCCAATGCATTTCTATTCTGTTATTGGGCATTTTTAATCTTTTATAGTTCATTCCTTTAAAAAAAGGATATTGGCTTTATTCACTAAAATAACATGCTATTATTTCAATGCTGCATCAGAAGTAATGTTGAAAAAGAACAGAAATAAATCAAATTGTTGTGTTCTACTTTAAATCTCCTTTGAATATTTTCTGTGAACACAATAATAAAAGGCATTACAAATCTTGCTAAGCACACCCAGGGTGGAAGAGGAGGTTATATTTATGCTTTCTTGTTGCTGTTAATAATGGAAATGTTCCAGTATGCTTCACTTATATGCTGTCTGGGTTTTTTAAACTGATGAATCTAAAGGTGATAAATATGCATATGACTGACATTATGATAAACAGCCTGTGTAGTGGTGCTCATTTTCTGAAATTGTCTTTAGTAGAGCAGTTCTTCACCCAGCTTTCTACTGAGTTACTCTCTGATGTGAGAGATATCTTAAAGTTTGTTGGCTTTTGGGTATGTTAGGGGGAAAAAGCCAATGTATTTAGTTTGTAAAGGGTTGTGGAATGAAAGTCTCTCTCTTTCTGTTTCTCTCTCTGTCTCTGTCTCTGTCTCTGTCTCTCTGTGTCTCTCTTTGTCTCTTTCTCTCTGTCTCTCTCTCTCTCTCTACTTACACATATAGAAATTATTTATATTCACCATTGAGTGATTGAGCTGTATTTGTGTTGAACAAGCATTATATCCCAATGCACACTGGGGCCAACTTCATGAAATCAGCTACATTTTCTTGAGAGTGTACATCACAGTCAGGTCTGTGGCCTGCTGACAGTCCCTCCTAAGGGGATGGGAAGGGTTATCTGAGTCAGCCGCTCCTCCAGATGTTGGCTTCTGTGAACTTACTTATAGGTAGCTATTTTAAGAATGCAGAACAAACATTTACTCTTGGCTCAACACAGCAGTTTTACTTGAACTGAGCTTCCTCTTTGAACATTTTCTGTTTTTTTTTTTTTCAGGTAACATTCACAAAAAGCTAATTTAAGCTTGTTCTTTTTTTTTATTTTACA